>QOVD01001765.1:0-12778 GCA_003521225.1 Tuber microsphaerosporum | reverse complement strand
GCGGAATCTGCGTGTCTCATCCGTCCATGGGATAGCGAGGTCTGTAAATTCATACAAGATTCATTCCCAATAGCGAGGTTCCAGTGCAAGGAATTTCGTTACAGCGAGGTGCGACTGTATCGTGCTGCTACAAGTCAGCACATCTCTCCGTCACCGCTTACCTCACCGCCCCCTCCTCCTCCACTGAGGGTCTCGAGGGCCTCTTACTGGTTTTTCCGTACCTTATGTCTGTGGCACTCTCGTGCGCTGTGCGGTGGGTGCTTCGGGGATAAGTGAACACAATTACCGAGCATACGATAGGCGGTTTTTTGTGCTCGTTTTGCCTGCTGAGGATTGCGGTGGGAACTCGGAATGGAAGAGGGAAGGAAAAGGAGGCCATGTAGGCGGCAGGTACCATTTCATGGCTCGCAAGTTTCTTAGTCCGGTAGCTCGCCTCAAGAGAGGAAGAGACAAAGGAAGAAAAGGGAAACAAGAATGAACGAGAGCTGTCGTACGACAATGACACAAATTGAGCGGTACCGATACCGAATGCCATACCGATGTCGTGTTCGCCCCACTTCTCCCCTTCCGCCAAAGACCTAAAGAAACAATCGGAGTGCAGATCTCGTCATCGCAAACCACCATCAACATATGCGCTCGAGCACTAGTGCTTGTGCTCATGCACATTTATCGAGTCCTAGCGTAATCCTCAATCCGAGCACTCAAACTTTTGTCAATGCCGTCCGTTCTCCCCCCCCTCTTATGAAATGAAATGGTACCTGCATTGCTTTTGTTTTGCTCGGGATAGGGTGTCGCCGAAAAGCGCGGGGGGAAAAAATGGAAGACAACAAAAAGGGACACACTGGACAGAAAGGGCATCATCAGTAAGCCGAAGTCAAAATATCTCTGATTCCTAGCCCCCTAGAGGCAAAGGGGATATCTAGACAGAGTCGGCATCACAAGTGACAGGTCGAAATTACAGACGCTACGAGTACGCCTTCCCCCCTACTATGTGTGGTACAAGTGCTTCCATCTCCAAGTATCGTAGGTTTTCGCCCCCGCTTATGGGAACCTTTCTTTCGCTTTCCCACTTCCCCTCTTTTGCCAACCTATTATTCTCGAGCGCCCACCATTCCCACGTTCCTGCGTGAAGCTTGAAGCTCAAGGGAAATTTCGCTAATTCTTTGCTTTTTGGTTTCAGTGTGTGCGGATCTCGACATTCAGCACCTAAAGCGAAGAATGAACACCACTAGTTCGCGTTGTTTATTGCAAGTAATCTCCTGGCGGAGTTGCAATGCTTTTTCCTTGAGGAAAGAAAGGAACAGCCCCTCGAATGCTGCAGCCGCCCAAAAGCATCTCATGTCGTTGAATCATCGAAGTGCAAGTGCAATGGGGCACGATCGCAAATGGGCTGATAAGGAGACACAGTGCGGTATCTTGCGTTAGGGCTTTCTGAACCTGCCGGTACAGTATTGTGGACTCTGGAGTTGAGCAGACAGAGAAACATGGCTTGAAATCTTAGATAATAAGCCTATACCATTCATCTCCCTATGCCAATGAGAGAACAGCCTATGATACAGTAGTACAAAAAGAAGGAAAGAAAAAGCAACGGCGCCACAATTGGAGGTTGGTTTGTTGGTTCGCTCTCGGAACTAGAAGGGACTCAACCGAGGTAAGTAAATGTTTTGCTTTTTAAGCGAGGTTATTATATGTAATGTAATCAGGGATTTCCTTTTGTTTGCATTCGCAAACCATTTCGATCGCGGAACACCCAAATCCACAGTCCCCACTGATTGGCTGGTAGCATTGAGTTGCTAGGGTTCGGCAATCAGGAGCGAACTGTGAATGGTATTTGGGTGTTCCGCGATTGTATTTTCTGTGTAATGCTCGGGTTGTCGAGTCGGAGGCCGGAAAGGTCTAGAATGCTTGTATAGTATCCACTATCGACCACAGGGGTATGTTTAATATGCTGTCACATATTATGCACCATCCATGCAAACTCGGACCTCAGGTACCTGCCAAGGCATTTGTCGCTGCATGGTCGGATCACTTGCCCGTTCCCAATGCCCGAGTACTCAAAAAATCGCAGCGTGCACAAGTGCTCACGTCGGCGTTTTTTTGGTGGTAGGGCACAAAAAGGCGCAACCTCAACCCGGCGATATGAGCAAGACATCTGCTTCACAGCACTGGAACAAGCGAATACTGTAAAATGCTGTAATGACGTGGAAAACGACCAAGAAAATTAAATATAAATAAATAGTTCCGAGAGTATCTCTTATTTTTACAATTTCAGCCCAATTACCGAGATGCATGTTATAATTACCCTACTGTAGGAGTTAAGATATTTTTGATATGGCGTCCGATCGGGAACATTTGTGCTGTAATTCTACTAGCATTTCAGGTCCCTGATCTCATCGCTCCTGGCATGCTATCTGCGCACGCCAGGTTCTGGCAAAAAAAAGAGTCATCATACACTCCGGTGGGCAAAAAACCGCTGAGAATTAATGTTTCCGACTACATCTGGCTTGAGACTCCTGTATTTTTGAAAGTCCCCTGCCGTTTTCTCGATCTTTCTCTTACCGTTCCGCAACCACTTGGAGAGTATCGAAAGAACGTGTTTTCGATGGCGGATGTGTCTTGGAGTGAGGTTCCAAGTTCGCATCGACGGCAGGCAATACTGAGTATACCGGTACCTGTCTACTCCAACTATCAACTCTTTGTTTGGCTTGTGATTTTGTAGTTAGAGACAAAACACCGAGTAAGGATAATGTTTACCTGGCGCAGAGAAAAAGTTATAACCGCTTTATTTCCCGAGAAATTCAGCCCTGCCTCGAAGCTTAACTAGTAAGGCGGTTTATTATATATAATACTTATAAGCAGTTTTGACCGCGTCGCTGCTACCACCCATTAAAAGTACGAGCACAGTACCTGCTCTCCATGGTAGTATGAGGCGGCAGATGGAGAAGAGCACAAGGGAGGGTAGGAGTTGGGGCTTCGCTGGGTGTGGGCGAGTGCTTTTCTGTGCATCTCTATTGAGTGCTTCCTATGGATAACCCTG
The DNA here is from genome assembly GCA_003521225.1 of Tuber microsphaerosporum. NCBI lineage: Eukaryota > Fungi > Ascomycota > Pezizomycetes > Pezizales > Tuberaceae > Tuber > Tuber microsphaerosporum. The sequence goes on along the minus strand of QOVD01001765.1, from coordinate 9,741 downwards.
CTGGGATCAATGGACGACATCCGTAGCAGCAAGGTGTGAAATTTTTTTCTTCAGCATGCAGGACCAGAATTTGCCAGTGGTTCCCGAACAGGCTAACTGTTCACATCTGTAACATCGTATTCTGAACAGAGTTAGCGCAGGTAGAGTGCTAAATACAGAACACTCTGAGGTTGTTGGTTGTTCTATTTGGTAGTGCCAAGCTCGTCACGAGGAATAGGGGTTCCTTCTGTTTCAGGCAGGCAACCGTCTTGTTCCTCCCTCACCGAAGCGACCTCCCAGCGTGGGCCAATGTCCTTTTACTCGTAGGACTCGCCCAAGCACGATACGGTATTGAGAGAAGCCTAATACTTATTTGTACGAGTATTACCCAGATCTAGCCTGGTTGGAGCAATAAAGTCAGTCCCCCTTTCTGTGATACCAGTACGGTATTCGAGTGCCTTCTGGGTCTCTAGTGCTTGCATGGGCATCGTCAATTTTTCGCCAATAATTACCAAGCTAGCGATGAGGGGCATGTTCACCCCTCGCAAGCCTCGCAGTATTCGCAACCGGCACGCACGCGCGCGCGGCTGAGTCAAAAAAAAAAAAAAAATTGAGCTGAATTCGAGCCTAGCTGTGCTTGTTGCACTCGGTACATTGCTAAATGTCTACTTGTAGATTGTCATGGAGAGCCCGGATACTTTTGGAATGGGCAAGTACAAGTGCTTGTAGAATACCGTACGTCTTACTCGCAGAGCGGCTGGTTCGCGGATAGGAGCATTGAGTGACGTCTTTGAGTTCCTCTAACAGCCGTTGGGGCTAAGATGAGCTGGATGGTATTTCCTGTGCTTCTCAGAAAGCCACAGAATCACGAGCAGATTGTGAATCGTGGCAAACATGGGGAGACTGTGGTGCCTGTGTTTCCCTGTGATTGGCCTGGGCGAGATCGACTTTCGGATGCCGAATACGGTGCTTGCAGCTCATTTTTTTTTCTTTTTGGCCTCGGTTTTGCTGCTCGAGTAGATTGGTTTCTCAGTTTTGTCCAATAGGGGCGCTTCTGCCCCTGCAGAAAACCCTGATTTGATGGCAGAAGCCCCATCTGGCGGCTGCGCGCAAGGGTCCGCCTGCTTAGATCGCTGCAGCTACGCTGAAAACGGCGAGGACAACAGCACTGCTGAGTGCAGTACCGAACAATACCGGTACCAGGGCATGGGCCGAAGCCACTCCACATTGCTAACCTTTCTGAGTAGTAATCCCCTTAGGGGAGCAAGAACAAGAGAATTACCGGTATCAGGCCTTAGGTTTATAATATAATCCAGTACTATAATACCGGTATTAACTTACTTGTTTTGTTGCATAATACCAGTCATCCGTCATTTGCTCCTGATAATTGAGAGCCATTCACTCGTGTTTGGGCAGGAGTCCAAATCAAACAAAATCCAATAAATGATAGTTGCAACTACTATTTACTGGTGACTTGTCTAAAAGCATGAGGCGCCTAGCCAATTACCTTCAACTCGGATTAACAAAGAAATTAGGGTGGAGTGTCACAGCAAGACCTCCCATAAGCCCCTTTGGGTAACTAAGACCAAGCCAAATAACCTCTTTGTACCGTATGTAGCGGTCAACCGTATTTTAGTGTGATAACTGAGTGGACCTGAAAGTCTTGATCCATTATGATACAGGGAAGGGAGGTGCTTTCTCCCCATTTCTATGTTTTGTCCAATACCGGCTCGCGCGTTTCGTATGGGTGCCGTAGCCTCTTCCTTCCCCTCCAACATAGGAGAAGTGAACCACACATTGCGCTAAAAAAAAACCATCTTATCCCTGGGATTCGCCCTCTCGAGATCTATGGTACTTGACTTGGCTCCCCCCTCCCTCTTCCACGGGTGCTCGACCTTCTTACTTTCCTACTTCTTCCTCTTCTTCCAAACCTCACAAACCCTCGCCGGTTGAACCGCTTGTCCATCCGCCATATTCCGCTGGATGCAAGACATGCACCAATAGCAGTGACAATCAACACATTCTTTTTTGGGTATTTTCCCACTGCCATTCACTATCCCGAGCCCTATTGATACGATTACCCACATTCGTTTCGAATTGTGTCGTTCTTTTTTGAGAATACTTTCAAGACGCCTGGGTACTTGCATGCCTAGACAACCCTTGAGCCAACTAAAATAGTCGCCTCTACTGTTACAAAAGTCTTTCTGTGCCTCGAGCATTCTTATTCTTGAACAATTCACAATACTATCTCTCTACCATTCTATTTCTTCTATTTTCTTCTATTTCTATCAGATTCTCTTCTTTTTTATTTTTTATTTTTTATTTTTTGCTCTTTTGCGGTCGTATCAAACACTCGTTGAAAGTCGATCCTCTTGCCTCTGCTCTATAAAATAACATTACTCGACACTTTACACACCTCACGTTTTTTCTCTGCCAGTTTATTTTTTTTACCTTGAAGAGTTAATACTATTATCTCGCAATGGGTTGGTTTGGTGATTTGCAGCTTGGTGCGAAGTATGGGTAGGTTATCTGGTCATCCTTCTCCTACACCAATAATTCCTTTTATTTGAGTGCTAACGTGATCTTCCTTTAGCATCGTTTTGGGTTCTTTGGTGGTCATAGTATTTCTTGCTGGATTCTTAAAGTTACTTCACATTCGATATCAGTAAGTCGATCCATCCTTCCGATTGATGATTAATGGAATTGATAGCTGACTGTTATACAGAGCCAAAAAGTACAACAAGGTAAATGCGACTCGATATAATGTCAACAATGAATCGTTAACTAACATTCGCAATAGGAAGCCAAAGCCAAGGCCGCCAGCGAAGAGGGGAAAACAGAACAGATTGCTCTTAACCAGAGGGAGGAGGATGAAGGGGACCTATTCGGGATCAGGGCATTGGAAAGAGGATTCACTGGAGGGGTTGCACAATCGAGACCTTCAACACCGAATACTGCCAACAGATCTACCAGCACTTTGGTACCCTCGGCCGCCAACATCCCTTTCGGACACAAGTCAGCAGGCTCTCTCGCCGGTTCTTCAAGATCGGAAATAAATTCGACCTTGACAATTGAAGTTGGAAATCCTAAGGGCGTTACCCTTTCAAATGGGCGAACTAGCCCAAAGGCCGGAGATGTAGCCGTCGACATGGGCTTGAGCGTTCCAGAATCGCCTCGAATGCCTCGATCTCCCGACTCAAGCAAGGCCCCATCAATATACTCAGCACAGCCATCGCCTACATTGAGACCGATTTCAGGGGTCGCAATTCCCTCAGGTGGACTCGGGATGCAATTTGGACAGGATGGTACGGTTTCCCCTAGAATGCAAGCGAAAGCTCCCACAAAAGTCGTAACGGGATCTTCCCGGGGCATGATTGCCCCATCAGCCTCGGCTTCCCTAGTGGACGAAAGTGATAGAACACCTCCGTTGTCTCCATCAATTTCGAGCTACAGCACTACATCGAATGAAGGAAAATCAACTAACTATGGCAATCGTTCAGACTCACCATCCTCTCCCTACCGAGCATATCAGGGACACAACCCTTCGATAAGGGTCGATGGTCCCGACTATTCTTGTGAGCCCCTCAGCCATTCCTGCAAATCGGCCTGGCGTACACAAGCTAACATTTACACAGCTTCGCAGCAACGATAAGGGCGGATGGAAGAGGCGGTGAAATATGTGTAATGCAGCGGATGTGGTGGATGTGGTAGATGCATTGTGAATATCCTCTTGGCTTCTAATTCTTAATCATTTTCGACTTTTTCCCACGATCCCAGGTCTACTGGTACCACGTATCGAACGCAACGACTGCTAGTGAAACCCGTGTTTAGAAAATTTTCGGAACTTCATCCTTAAAAATTTCCACTGCTATGAGTGGTGCGACGGATAGGCGCGGTATTGTCAATCACATGGAAAAGGGAAACAGGAGAGATTTGGGACTTCTTAGGCGCTGACCACAACGCCGCAAACTGATTTGCCTAATAATAACACTACGAAATGGTATCCGAAAATCGCCGCCGCCCGGTCTTGAGTTTCAATACTTGGGGTCTACATAGATGCTGAGTACACGGCCTTGTTGTATAGTTTTTTCCTTTCCTCCCCCTCTCTTCCTCCGCTAGCCCTCTTGTATTGTTAAAGTAATGTTTTTTGTCTTTTTTTGTTTTACTGGTGTCTTATGTGGGGTTCTTGAGAAATGGTGGTTTGTGGTCAATATTTGCCTTGCATTTTTTCTTGTTTCTGGAGAGTATATTTTGCGAAAAGCATGGTGGTTCTTGTTCCGATTGCCCATACCCTTACCATCTCTCTTTTTCTATCTAAAGGGATTTATGTTTTGTTTACTGTCGTTACCTTGATTTTTTATTTGCTTGCATACCTCTCACGCAGAGCCTGGGCTTTGTTTTATCGTTGCCCTCGGAGAAGATGGAAGAGGAACACGAACACGTTTGGTGGTGTGATATTATTAATGGGGGAGGTGTTTGGTTGGGGGATATGAAAGACAGACTTAGTTGGCAACGAATGCAAGTTTCACCCTCGAGCCTTTTCTTGGCCAAAAGTTGTTATCGTTTGTGCATTTTCGGTCCGATATGGGGGCTTAAACCGGTGCTGCTTTGTATAAAGTATGGGAATGTGGAGAATTGTATGGTGGTCTGTTACAATTATGCGTGGCTGGGAATAGGGGCCGCCTATCGTAGGAGTAAAACTGGCTCGCATCACAATCCGTCTGATATTCTAAACTGGCGAGTGGGCTTTTGAGTACGACATTGATCAAATTTGGGGCACAGGCCATCTCTGGCGAACCATCAATCGCTTGTACCGGTACTAGTACTTGTATGGAAGGTGAGGATTCATGAACCGAAGAAGTGGGAAGAAGCATACAATGATAGTCACGTGAGATAAATACAACCGTTTTTTTAGAGAAGGAGGCAGAAGGAATGTGGCTAGAGCAATCAAAGTGGTGAAGGAACGAAACCCAATATAAATTAGGCTTATGCTGTAATTTAATTGTCCCATCGGTTGACTCGTACGACACCAAGGGAAAGGGTCCCTAAAAATCGTCCCTTGTGGTCCGGTTTCTTGGGTTCGATCTTCCGAGGACTCGACTGTTTTTTATTCCTTTCACGTGAATTTTATTGGGGCTGGCGTGATGGTCTTACCCCTGGATTGGACAAGAATTTACAACGGCTACGAGTACAAAACCTACGCGTCTACCCTTTCCCCTCTTCAACCTTGTGAACGTCTACCAAGGATATATCTCTGGAACGGTCGTACGGCCTTTCGTTTTTCTTACCCGCTGCCTTTTCTGATACGACGCTTTTGGTCACTTTGGCCATTTCAACATGACAGACGCAGCTGCGAAACCGGAGAAGGGGGATAACAGCTATGACGTTGCAATTGTTGGGGCTGGAATTATCGGTTGCTCTCTTGCGTTCACGCTCGGGAGGCAGGGAAGGAGGGTGTTGTTGCTCGAGAGGGACCTTTCGGAGCCTGACAGGATCGTTGGAGAGCTCTTGCAGCCTGGTGGTGTTCGGGCACTTGAGACGCTGGGGTTAAGGGGTGCGTGGGAATTTTGTTATTTTTCATTACCACCTGGGTGTTGTGTGTGGCATGCTGATTGGCTTCTCTTGGCTTCCTTCCGGACTTAGATTGCTTGGAGGGTATTGATGCAATTCCAGTTTATGGGTATCAGTGTTTTTATCACGGGGAGGGGGTTGCTATACCTTACCCCCGAGGCCCGGATGGGAGGGCACCGGAAGGCCGGTCGTTTCATCATGGGAAGTTCATCATGAAGTTACGAGGGGCGGCGAGGGATGCACCTAAGTATGTCACGGCCTACTCGTGGGTGGTTTAGAGTCTCTGTGCTAATATGTGGCGTAATCGGCAGCGTCACCATCGTGGAGACAACTGCTCGGGAGATCATCAAGGACGAAAGCTCGGGTCAGGTGCTAGGGGTAATTTGCAAGAGAAAGGGCTCCGATGAGTTGGACTATGTAGGGTCCTTGATTGGGTGGCTTTAATCTTGAATGGTAGAAAGCTAATCTTGGCTAGTATTTTGCTTCACTCACTGTTTCTGCCGACGGATATGCGTCAAATTTCCGGAAAAGGTGTATCGACAAGAAACCTCAAGTCCGGTCTCACTTTTTTGCCCTCGAATTGAAAGATGCGAAGCTGCCTTTCCCCGGATATGGCCATGTTGTCCTGGGAAACAATCCCCCAGTCCTCCTCTATCAAATTGGCACCCATGATACTCGTGCTTTAATAGATGTGCCGCAAGCCCCTTCGGCTGCTTCTGGTGGTATTAGAGGACACCTTACGAACGTTGTACTGCCCGACATGCCGGAATGTATTCGACCTTCGTTTAAAGAGGCTCTCAAGGCGGACCGATTTCCTTCTATGCCTAATTCGTTCCTTCCACCTTCTACTAACACCACCCCTGGAATAATGCTACTTGGTGATGCAATGAACATCAGACACCCGCTAACTGGTGGGGGAATGACTGTTGCTTTTAATGATGTGGTCTTAATCAGCGATCTTCTGAGCCCGGAGAATATACCGGATCTTGCTGACACCGACTTGGTCCTCGCGCGATTATCAAAATTTCACTGGCAGAGGAAACCGTTGACTTCTGTTATCAATATCTTGGCGCAAGCATTGTATGCTTTATTTGCCGCTAACGGTAATGCTGCCGCGATGTTCTACTTAGTATGGTTATTGATGGTGTTTGTTATAGATAATCAATTACGGACATTGCAAAAGGGTTGTTTTAGGTATTTTCAACGGGGAGGGCAATGTATTGATGGGCCCGTTGGCTTACTGGCTGGGTAGGTCTTTGTTTACCTTGCTTCCTTAGCATTTATTGACTGTTATAGTATCATCCGCCGGCCAATGGTGCTATTTTTCCACTTCTTCGCCGTTGCCTTCTACTCCATCTACATCCTGTTTGCGTCACTCTCACCCGCTAACTGGCCAGTCGCATTCTTCAGTTCCTTTGGGGTTTTTTACAAGGCTTGCGTCGTCATACTTCCTTATATCTTTTCTGAAGCTAAGTCCTGATTCCCGGTATCTGAGCTTTGTCTTTTAAGCGGGTTTCTTGTAATACAGCGCCGTATTCTAGGCTCATTTTTTTCATATTTTCTTGATAGTTTGAGTAGAGATAGCTGGTGTTTGGATATGGCTTAAGATGGCTAGCGTAATTAATGCTGGTGCTGATAGATGGTTTGATTGTGAATGGGGGTTTCTTTGTGTATACTATACCGGTATGGTAATTCCTAGTACAGTATATTTTTCTGGTCTTGGAGGATATGTGGTTGTACCTGTTGGTTTAGGGAATGTTTAGAACGGCATGTCGAGAAGCCTAAAATTCTGACTATCGAGAGATAGTTCTAAAAGCTAGTAGGATCCCTGGACCTTTATCCCCACTGTTTGATAAATTTGAGTGATGGGTGGTGAATGCTAGGACTGCATGATAAGGATAGGGCGGGCATGTGCCTTTGCCAAGACCTTTAAATTTCATATCTTTGTATCATAGTGGGATCAGACATCCAAACATCAGACGACAGATACCACCAACCCCATCTCATCTCTCTCCTCAACCACCGCGGCGACCATGGCCACCGCAGGCTCTTTCTTGCAGCGCTGTCACCGCGCACTGACCAAGATCCCCCGACTCACACCTCAATTGACATCTCAACCATCTAGGAAACCATTCCACCCCCACCATCCCCGCCTCTTAACCACCTCCACCACCACCACTACTACCACCACGGCCCCCACCACCACGGCCTTGACCAACCTCTCCCAGCCCCTCCCAGAAGTCGCACCACGCACCCGGCTAACACCGCTCTCACCATCCTACTATACCGGCAGCCCGGAATACTACGACAACCTCCTAGCCCTGCAAGACCTCCTACGCAGCCACCAAGCCCTACCCACAATCCACGGTGACGACGCGCCAGTAGTGAAGTGGAAAACCATAGAAGAATACCGCCTCATAGTCGGCGACCGGGTGAAGCCATCCCGCTACAATAAGGTGATCCACATTCTCGACCGCCTCAACCGCATCGACCCAGCCATCATGCCGGCCGAGACAAAGGCAGCGCTGGCACTCTACATGCGTCCGGAGAACCAGGCGCTGGGGCGGAAGATCGAGCGCACAACGGACAATTTCGGGAGGGCATACGCTATCGGTCGGAGGAAGACTGCTGTCGCCAGGGCATTTTTAGTAGAGGGGGAAGGGCAAGCGCTTGTCAATGGCATGCCCGTCAATAAGAAGTTCTCGCGCTTGCATGATCGGGAGAGTGTGCTTTGGCCGTTGATCGTTACAAATCGGGTGGATAGGTATAATGTTTTTGTGGTGGTTAGGGGTGGGGGGCTGACGGGACAGGCTGAGGCTTGTACGTTGGCGATTGCGAGGGCGTTGAGGATTCATGAGCCTGCTTTGAAACATGCACTTAGGGAGGGTGAGGAGTTTTTCCTTTCCTTTCCTTTCCTTTCCTTTTGTCTCTCTTTTTGAGAATTTGCTGACTTTTTTTTTCAATTGGGATATCTAGCTGGGTGCGTTACTGTCGATCATAGACAGGTGGAGAGGAAGAAGCCGGGTCATCTAAAAGCGAGGAAAATGCCTGCGTGGGTCAAACGTTAGATTCCTCCGGTGGGAGTTCTTGTTCCTATGTTTTATATATATATACTCTATGGACGATTGGTTTTTCCGTTTTTACAATATATAATAGAAGTGATCGTCTAGCATCTCTCTTCATCGCTTTGCCTTATCTTCCTTCCACCTTGCTGTACCTTTGCAATCTATGCGCTACTTTTTTTCCTCGTACTTGTTAATCCCATGGTGCTATATATCACCTAGGCTATATATATATATACCAAACTCCGAAGTTTCCGGGATATTATGATGCTGTAAGAACCAGGGAAACAAAGAAAGAAAGAAAGAAAGAACGGATGAAAAAAAAAAAGTGCCCATATATACCATGCACGTGCCTATATTACAAACCTAGGACCTCCGAGCTAAAGCCCAGCAGGCGAGTAAGTGAGCGAGCGAGTGAGTGACTGATAGAGTATTACGTCCCCCTCTCAAATAACTTTACAAACGCCGCCCTCTCCTCCTTAATCCTAGCCATCCTCTCCCGATCCATTCTCCAAGCCTTTGGAAACCGCGCCTTTGGCCTCTTCAATTTTGCCGTATAATGCCTGAAATCGAAGGGAATATCATTAAAGTCATCCCTATCATCCTACACCTCTCCGCATTAGCCCCCCCTCCCCCCAAAAGAAGACAAATAAGGAAATTCAAACAAAACAAACCTTAGCCTCCAAAACCAACCTATCCACCAAATCACTCAAATACCTCTTATTCTGCGCCTGCAGGGCAAACATCTCACAAGAAATCTTGACAACCCCCCTCTCCGGATCAAACCTAGCGCCCACCAACTTGACCAACTTGCTCCTCTGCGCCTCCGTCAAATCGCTTAAATCCCTAGGCGCGAATTCCACAACAACCTTCTTCTCTGCCGGGTGGGTCTCGCCGAAATAGGTGGTGTAGCGGAAGCGTAGCACCTCCGCGCGCGACGGCGGACGGAAGGGCTTGGTGGAGAGCTTGGAGAGGAGGGGCATCTCGTACATTGCTAGGCGCGCGTAGGCGCGGGCTTCGCGATGACGGAGGAGCTCGGCGTGGCCGCTGGAGGTGAAGTCGTCGCCGTCCCAGTCTTTTTCTTCTAGTTCGTTGGGGTCTCTACCGTCGCTTGGTTTGGAGGAGGAGG
>QOVD01001763.1:25049-54007 GCA_003521225.1 Tuber microsphaerosporum | reverse complement strand
GCAACGACAACCTCATCCCTCTCACCAACAGCATGCAAGTGCTGCTTGGAATTAAGGTGATCCACCCACTGCAGCGAGTCCTTGAACGTGAGATCGCAAGCCTCGCAGTAAAAACCGGCCCCCCTCCCCCTCTTGCCTACGCCCGCGCCCGCCGGCACTAGGGTCGTCTTGTTCAGGTTCTCTTCGAGGTTCAATCGCGAGGCGCGCGCCGAGGTGCTGCCGGCGTCGGGAGGCGTGGGCGGTCGGTGGAATTTCTTGCCCGCGAGTTTGGCCTCGTGGTGGAGTTTTGAGGCGGCGCGGTCGTGGGATTCGCGCTCTTGCGCTTTTGCGGTCCATTCTTCGCGGTTCCAGGTTCGGCGGAAGTTCTGGTTTGATTTCGGTTAGAATTGTAGGGAGGAAGGGAGGGGGGAAGGGGTAGGTACGGTGTCGCCGCCGGTCTCGGTGCCGTAGGCGTTTTTTTTGTCGTCTGGCATTTTGAGGATGGTGGGAGTGGTGGAGGATAGATGAATGAATGGGTGGAGGGTTGAGGCTTAAAAAGTTGGTTTCGATGTTGGGTTTTAACTTTTATATGTGCTACAGGTCCTCTTCTGTTGCCCTTTTTACACTACAAGTAGTCATTCCCGCAACCGCACAACAACGCCTTTCTCACTTCAATTGATTATATTATTATACATGTAATATTATCACCTCAGGGTACCAGGCACAAGTGCGGGCTTTCACGATTTCCAAATTTCAGTCGAATCAGACGTGTCTTATGATATCATACCTCGTTCACAGTCTCGAGAAAATTACCATTTCCAAATTAAGTACCATACCTTTTTCGTTGTGGCGCTCATTCATTAAATTCCTTGGTTCTGATATCGTAAAAACTCGAATAATTGAACCGTGTGCTATGAAGTCCCCTTCTCTGGAATGGGGGCAAAAAACATAGCAAAAACACAGCCCTTTCCCCCTGCTGAGGCAGAATTTTTTTTTTTTTTTCTTGACCTTACTGAGAGAAAGTCCGACGACATACGGTCCAATTATTCAAGTTTCTACGGTATAAGTAGCACCAAAATTGCAACACCCTACACTTCTCTTGCTCACGCAAGACCTAATTCATAACTGGTTGGCTATAATAGGAATATGTATTATAGTGAATAGCCTAAGTTAATTCCTGGCTAGCTAGCTAGCTACTGTAGCTACAGGTATATAATACATCTTGGGAACATTTTGGCATCGAGGTTCTTGTATTTATGATAGCGCCGGTGATCTGGATGGATGGGGTCGGATTTCGCTTTTTTTCCCGGAATATAATTCAGAGAAGATTTCCAATTGTAGGAAATACTATATATAGATAGATAGACTGATTGATTGGGTTACCACATGAGCAAGATACTGTACCGGTGGGATAAGTGAATGCATTAACGTTTTAAGCTCAGGTTAAAATTTAGTTAAGTCTGATGCGTATAATATCTCCCCCAAGGGAGGAGGTGGTGGCGCTTGCTACCATAGCCTGCTCGACGCCCTACCAGGCATGTTATAATACTTGGAGGGGGTTATTGAAAATCGGAAAACTATTTCCTGCTGATCCCACACAATTCTCTGTGCTCGTAGAGACAAGGGTTATGTTTTCCGCTTTTTAATGACCCCCTCGAGTATTATAGTCTGCCGTGTTGTGTTCTCATAGTTTAGCAAAGTATGCAAGTATAATAGTACCGTACACGAAACCTCGTCCACAACGTCATGATACGGCAATACCGTACAATCCACATAATTTAATCTAGTAGCTAAAGACTCCCACAGTAGTGGTAAAGACCTACTGCGAGTACAAATAAATGCGAGGAACCCCCCCCTATGGTACAAACAGACTAATACATAAGCTAAGCCAAAAGTAGTTGATTCTAAGTTATAATATGAAGACCTCGTGATCATTATTATCATCGCTGCTGCGACCGTCAAAGGAGAAGAGGGGGGGGAATACATATGAGCGTGATAGGGATAGAAAGATTCGTAAAATAAGGGAGGAGAGGAAAAACCCCATAGAAACTCCTCTGCTTCCCACCAGGCTTTCCTTTTTTTTTAGAAGGTTAGTTTGCCCCCCCGCCTTCTGCTCGCTGAACACTGCTATGGCCTAGCCAGATCCGGAAGCCTTCTTCTGGTCGTCATCGTCTTTTGGTATGTCGTCGTGCTGGTGAGTGAGGTTGTGCCAGGTACGTTTCAAAAAGCCTTCGTTCTTGTGCGCTTCGGAGGAAGAAGGTTCGCCCCTGGATATTGATGTTTGGTTAATATAATTACCTGAGCGGTTGGAATTGGTGGCGGTGGTGGTAGGGTTATACTTTTCACTACTAAAACTCATTGTTCTTCTAGCTGTCTTGTCGTCGAATTCGTCGGCGAGCATTTCTAGAAGGGTTCTCTGGCGGGTTGTTAAGACTCTGGGGGAGGTTTGTTAGTTCTAGTGGGAGAGGAGATTGCAAGGGTTGAGGGCCTACTTTGGAAGATTGAGCCTAAATTCAACCTTCAGATCTCCAACGTGTTTGGAAGAATTAAGGCCGCGCATACCCATTCCACCGATAGCTATCATGTCTCCGGTGTTTGTGCCAAGGGGGACTTTAACATCCACTTCACCATCTAGCGTCGGGACCTTGACCTGACCTCCCAAGAGGGCGGTAGTCAATGGTAGTGTGGCAGTGTAGTAGATGTCCAAACCCCTCCTCTTAAAGTCCTTATGCGGTGTAACCCGAATATGAACGAACAAGTCCCCTCTCCGAGTCTTGGGGAACGAAGCGCCGGAGGCACTCGCCTGCGGGGCATCTCCCTCCTCGCCCACCCTCATTTTCATACCGGTGTCCACGCCGGCGGGTATGTCGATTGTGATTGTTCGGGCCTCCTTCGTCACGCCAGATCCGCTGCAGGTTCTACATTTCGAGCTTGGAGGAGTGGTTACTCCCGTCCCACTGCAGGTATTGCAGGTCGAGGCCATTTGGAAACCGCCCTGCATAAAGTGCACGCGGGTACCTGTTCCATTGCAGCGACCGCAATTCTCCTTCTGGGTGCCGGGTTTCATCCCCGTACCCGTGCAGGTTTTGCACTGTATGAATGGGTGAATGCGAATGTTTTTTGAAGTTCCCTTTGCAGCTTCCGCGAATGAGATTGTTGCTTCGACCTGTTTTTTCTCAGTCGTCAACCATTCCGTCACATGGTGTTAGCAGCGGGGTAAATGGTTCTTCCATAACTTACTTCAATATCATCACCTAGCAATATCTCCTCCGTGGAACCCCTCCTCCCCCGCCTACCACCACCACTACCAAATGCACCAAACAAGTCCTCGAACGAGAAGTCTGCTGAGAAGCCCCCGTTAAATCCACTAAATCCTCCCGGACCGAACCCGGCTCCGGCGCCAGGATTGAATCCGGCACTCGGATCGAATGCTGCTTCGCCAAATTGGTCGAATTGTTCCTTCTTCGCCGGGTCCGAGAGGATCTCATATGCTGCTGTGAGCTCTTGGAATTTTTCCCTCGCTGAGGGGTCCTTGTTCTGGTCCGGATGCCATTTCTTCGCCAATGAGTAGTACGCCTTCTTGATCTCGGAGGCGGATGCTGCCTTACCAACGCCGAGGACGGAGTAAGGATTCTTTACCGCTGCTTGGGATCTTGGAGTGCTATGAAAGGGCTGCAGAGAAGATATGATTAGTTAATTACAGCATGCCATTAGCAACTGCATAGAGAAATACTTACTCTTCTTTGCGAGTGACTGGAGTTTCTCGGGGCTGGCGTTGGCCTCGGGAGTGTCGGAGTATGGAAACATCTGAAATTTGAGATAGGATTTGAGGATGCCCGTAGGACACGGACAGCTCTTGGTAATACCGGAGGGATGAAGCTCATGACTATCGTTCACCGCAAGCACCTGTAAGTGTACCAATTGAACGTCTCGAATACTGGTAGAGAAAGGTTCTGAGGTTTCACAGTTTGGTTGGTGGGGCAAATGTGGGAGAGTAGAACTTGAATTTCGAAGAGAAAAAAAAAGAAAAAAAAATCACATGGATGACTCAGCAGAGAAAATTCTTAATTATATCACGTGATATTGATTACGTAGAAAGTTCTCGAATTGGCTTTTGAGTTTGATTTGTGCCGTAAATTTATCAATCGAGGCTTAGCTTGCCTGTAACGCAGACCAAGGACATCGGCCTCGCCACTCTCGTTTCCCTCGAATCCAACTCTCATTGACCTGTAGACTACAGCCAACCTTTACCCCCTTCCTTCCTGCCCCCCTCTCTTGGGCTCAACCCCCGCCGCCCACTACGAGCTTCTTATACATACGACAAAAACAATTCAGTAAAACAATTAAATGTCTCAGTCCGACAATCTCGGTTTGCCTCAGGTCGCGGCCTGTCTTTTGGTAGGATACTTTGTTTTCAGATGGTTCTTCAAATCTTCGGATCCCAGCAGCGTTTCGCCAACTCGATCGCCGGTTGTCGACCAGCGAAGGTTACAAGAGCAGTCCCTCCTCTTGACGGGAATGTTCCCTCAAGTGTCTATGGCAGCCGCACAAGCCGAGCTCATACGGAACGGTGGAAACATTGAGATCGCGACGGAGAAGATTCTAGCTGCCGGAGGACTTCCTGAGGTAATTGGTTTCATTTTCTAAAAGATACTTGTTAGGGCAGAAGCTAACCTTGATGTTTCTGTTAGCCTCCGGCCCCAGTCGCTGCCCCCTTAGATTCTTCCGCCGCTAGAACTGCGTTTGCAACTACTATAAATCGTACAGCTGCCCACAACACCTCGGGAGCTTCGTCTTCTCGAGTTGGAGGGTATCAAGATTTAATCACTAGGTACAACCTTCACGGTCGTCTTCACGAAGGGGATGCCTCTTCGTCGTCCACTCTCTCGGGGAAGGGTAAATCTCCTCAAACTAGGTCAGACAGACAGCTAGCGCATCAGAACAAGCGGGATGAAATGATCCTGGCAGCTCGCCGTAGGATGGAGGAGATGGATCGAAAGCAAGCTGCCGCCAAGGGGCAAGCATAATCATAAAAAAACTCAATTTTATCTTCTGTTAGAGTTGTCTGAGTGACAGCCGTTTCTTTCCTTTCTTTCCTTTTTCATTACTGTTCCTTTTCCTTTTGGCTTGTTAGGCGCGAGATTCCGTTATTTGGGCACTGGGTTTGGGGGTTTTCCTGTCAATATCATACTCGTATGGGGGCATCTTTGGTCACCTTGATGTTACTACGTTACCAGTAAACTGGCCTGATTGTAGTGCGTTCCGTGTTCGGGTTACCGGTATTTCTTTTTCCGTATAAAAAATTCAACAATAATGAGTTACTTTCTATAGAAATTTAGCTATGATCCAGTCAGATTTTATTATTTTATTGTATAATGATATGATGAAATTCTGCCATGATCGATAAATTACAATGCAATAATTTTATAGAAGCTGGCATACAGTAATAGGAGAGCCGCTCCACTTCTCATCTTGTCCAACCGCCGGGTAACCAAACCTTAATTCGACCGCAATTCCCAGCCGCAGGCTCTGAGGTCTGTTGGCTCATCATTCCCTACCGGTACCGTGCCTAGCACCCCGTGACCTCTGTTGTGTGCACGAAATACCGGTACTATATTTCCCTTCTACGAAAGGAAACCCTCATCACCCACTATAAACAGCCCTAGCTCACCTTACCCGCAATCCTAGCCCTGCGCTCTTACAGTAAAACGCGACTTGGTCATTCTCACTCGCTGCCACAACCAATAACCCTTGATAAACTGTATCGCACAATGGACGCAACTACACCCACAAGCCGTCCGACCTCAAGCTCAAACACACACCCGCCGACTGCCGGGAAATCAACCGGATCTTCAACGGCCACAAAGACGACCGCCAAATCAGCCGCTCCCCGAGGGCCTCCAGTGGCGCCTCGCATCGATGAGAAGCCGCTCTATGAAGCCCTCAAGACCCATGTCGGGTTGGAGAATTGGCTGATATACAAGGAAGCCCTTGGGGGCTTTTTAACTGGTTTGTCCTTCCCCTCTGCCCTTAAGTAAATTGCGCTTGGGGCTACGTGTTAGGGTATGACGATGAAAATGGGAGCTTACATACATCCCCTACGTCCGCTAGGCCGCCTCAATCGTGAGGAGTTAACTTCGCGCATCGCAAGCTTCATCAAAGGACCCACCATTCGGATGCACAACCAACTGCTGTTAGCCATGTATGGAAATTCGTCAAGGGATTTGCCGCCAACGGATGTCGCGGCGTGGGTGTCTGCTACAGATAAGCCAAGTGCGCTTTCAAAGATGCCGGCTGGGGACGTCAATGAGAAGAGGTTGAAGAAAGAGGTTATGGCAATTTCGGCAAGGGAGAGGAGGAGGATTAAGGAGGTCCCTATGCCGGTTTGTTTCTACCCTAGTTCCAGATGTCCATGGGGGCAATTATTGACCATGAACAGCTGGGAGATGTCGAGGATATGCTCGGTAGTATGCTGCAAGATTATCATTTGGCAAAGCAAGTCAAGATCCCCGAAGCTCCTCCCCCGATGAGTGCGAGTCTTAAAACAAGTATTCCTCCCCTCTTCCCTTTCCCCTTCCCATCCTTTCTTACCACTAGCTGACATTTCTTCTTTTAAAGACTGGGAGTCCGAAATCAAAAACCGCTACACAATGACCCTCTCGAGTGAATCTGGTGAATTCCCAGACGTCGAGAACATCCGCCAGCGCATGCTCCCAATCTGCTATGAAGAAGGCGTCCCCGGCGGCTGCACCCCCGAGGCCGCAAACTTTATGAATGTGGCCGCAGAGACCTTCGTCAAGGAAGTCCTCTCAACTATCATTTCCCGCGTCCGCTCTAACGGCCCCAACTACATCCAGACCGACAAGTACCGCAAACTCTGTCCAAAGGGCCGCTGGACTCCCTCCAACGAACGCCCACTATTAGGTATGCACGACGTCAGGCTAAGTCTCACTCTCGGTGATAACCTACTCGCGCAACTACCCTTGAGTCAGAAGAGGATTATGGCCGGAGGCTGGTTCGAGAGGGATTACGAGGTTGATAGCGAAATTGTCTTTCCCGATGAGGTGGATGTGGACGGCTGGGAGGGCGCCGCAGTCGAGGATCGGAAGCAATTAAAGGGATTGTTGGATGAGTGTTTAGCTATTGGTGCATGAAAGGGCTGGTTCGTACTTAACTTTCTGGCTGACCTGGCGGGAGCGGATATGTGTATAGCTTTGCTTTCTCTCAATTCCTGATACCCTTGATAGTATCACGCTCTTTTTTTTTTCTTTTCTTTTTTTCCTTTTCTCCCTTAAAGGCGTTTTTTCTTGTTTTGTTTTTTTTGGAGAGGGACGGATGGGCGGATGGGCGGATGGGAGTTTGATTTTCGGGTTTCTTTTTCCTTCTTTCATTAAGTTAGAATTTGTTTTATGTTATTATTACCTTGATGATCCACGAGGTGTATGAATGGGTTAAAGTAATTATCGCTACATCTTGAGCGAGGGGAGGTCAGGAAAACAGTGGGGCAGGAAATTGTATGATTCCACCACGACTTGAGGATTATCCATCATAGCTATTATGTCTCTAGTCCACTCGCACAGCACCTATCGAGTCTCGCATTCAGCGATATAGCAATCAAGAAACGCATTTTTGTCAACCCATAATATTATTCTTGGGAGCAAATGTTACAGCGTCATATCGTTCAATCATCACAAGCCAACCAAAGTAAGCATACGACACAAAACTCCCGCTACGCACTATATCGTACCCAGAAATCTCATCATAACCCGCCCAAGATGTTCGAAGGAGAAAAAAATAAAAGGAAAAAGAGAGAACCAAGCATGGAAGTCATAAGCTCTGGTCATAAGCTCCGGTATCATACTCATCATAAAATCTCTACAAGGTCGAGAACAAAAAAAAAAAAAGCAAGGAACAAGAATGGAACTACTAGTATTACATAGTCTGAACAACCGAAGTCCCATCAACGAACCTGGTCCTAAACACGCGATTCGCATTCTGGAACATGCCGTCCTTCAAGCTAACCACGATGAACTGCGACCCCTTGAAGCGCGTCTTGATCAGTCTTCCTATGTTCTGGGTGTGCGAAAGGTCTAGCGCTGCGTCTACTTCGTCGAGGATGTACATGGGAGCTGGCTTGAATTGGAGGAGGGCCATGATCAAGGACAGGGCTATTAGGGATCTGGTGGTTTTTTCGTTGTGTTAGTGAATGAGGGGGGTGGGCGGAGAGGGCAGACTAACCGTTGTCCACCACTCAATTCTGTCAAGCTCTGTTTCCAGACCTTTCCGAGGGACACCTTGACTTCGAGGCCGGCAGAGACATCTTTCCCCTCCGGTGGCTCTAATTTTGCGAAACTGCCTGGTAGAAGTTCTGCGAATATCTGGCCAAAGTCTCCCGTAACTTTCTTCCAGGTCTTCTCGAGCGCCTCCTTTTTGTACTTGTCCAGACTGAGGATGGTATCCTCGATCTTCTTCTTGTCCTTGATGACGGTCCGTAACATATTCTTGAGCGCCAGCTCTTTCTTCTCGACAGAGTCAATCATGTTCATGACCTTGGGATTGATCTTCTTTTTCATGTTCTGGGACCTCTCGGTTAGCTTCTTGAGCGAGGAACGGCACTCGCTGATGTTTTGGCCCTTGAAGTCGTAGGGTGTCCCTGGGCGGCCGAATTGCTCCTTCTCGTCTTCGATCCACTCGTGCTCGCGCTCCATCCTAGCTACCAGCTCTGTAGCAGTCTGCTGATCTTTGTGGAATCTTTCGATTTCGTGACCAAGCTTTTGCTTCTCTAGTGAATCTTCAGTGATGCGCGCATTTTTGGAGCGGGTAGCATTCTCGAGCTCCCTAAGCTCTTCGTCGAAGCCTGTGAGCTTGGCTTGCTCATCTTCGAGTCGTGCGAGTGCTATATCATGAAGATCCTTGATCTTGGCCTGCTCTTTTTCGAGTTCGGCGACTTCGTCCTGCATAGCCTTAAGCGCCATATCTGCCTCCTCGAGCTGCTCTCGGGAAGCTGCAAGATCACCTCCAACTTGCTCTAAAACAAGAGATCAGAAATGTACCGAAAAGGAAATCCTGAATTGAAGGTTACCTCTTTCAAGTTGTGCGCCCTGATACTCCTTTTGCACAGCTTTCATTGTCTGTGATTGTTTGCTGACCTGCTTCTTCAAAGCTTCAACCGAAGTTCGGAGCTCAGCAAGCTTGCCACCTTTATTGTTTTTAAACTCATTCATATCTCGCTCGATATTCTTCACATCGGTTTTGGCCTGGGTTTGCCGTGCCTTTGCCTCAACGATTTCTTTTTTCAAGTGCACAATGTTCTCTTTCATCTCTTCGACACCTTGGATGATCTATTAATAATAGTTAGCTATGGCCCGCTCGCAAGATAAAGTAACGCGAAACTGGAAACACACGTTAGATGAAGAATTGCTGTTAATCTGCTCTTCGGTCAAGCCGATCTCGTGATTCTTTAAGTCTAGCTCTTGCTTAACCTTCTTAATCATATCCATCTTCTTTTTCTCTCTAGCCATTTTCTGTTGCAGTTCATGCAGCTCCATGCGGTGCTGTTCGATTCGTCGATTCAGGCCATTGAGCTTCTGGAGGGTAACCAAAACTCCACTAGAGTTCGGCGCAGACCCTCCAGACAAAGTTCCGGAAGGGTCATAGACATCACCCTCAAGAGTCACCGATCTCATCCGAACATTGGGGTCAAAGGTGACTGTCTTAGCTGTCTCAGAATCTGCACAGATAAGTGTAGATCCAAAGACGAACTCCATTGCCGCAGATATCTCTTCATCATAGCCTATCAACGAGAGGGCCAGATGAACTTTTCCAGGAGCGAGGCGTTTAGCAGTTGCGATTTTCTGTCTACAAGTTAGCCCAGTCCCAGCCATTGGTAATCACGAATTTTAGTTACCTCAGCAGAAGCTTTGAATGCTGCAATTTTATTGAGGGGGATGATTGTAACCCGCTTTCTTAACCGTCCATTCTCTAACAGTTGGGTGCCGGTGACCTGTGTGTCGACAACAACATTATACAGCCTTCCCCCAGCAGTAATCTCTAAAGCAGTCCCCGCCTCCGCTTTGTCCTCGCCGAGAGTGAACAATTGTGCGACCAAACCCTTGACTTTCGACCTATCAAAGTTCGGAGTAGGATCCGAATAGTTGAAGTCAATGTTAGCGACTCGTCGTTTTAGGCCATCGGCTTGTTCCTGAAGCTCTCTGATCTTGGCCTGCAGAGTTGCTTCTTGCTCATGCATGTCTTCCTCCTTTCCGCCCTCATAACCAAGCTTGTTCAAGTCAGCCTCGAGCTTCTTTGCAGCTGCTCGTAGACCATCCAACTCCTTGTAAAGCGTCGCATTCTGTTCTTTGGCCTTCTTTGCTCTTGGCTCCTCTTCTTTGATCCTCTTCTCAAAATGGGATATCTTCAGCTTAGCTTGTTCTTGCTCTGTTGCCGCTGCGCTAACTCGTAACTTTGCCTCTGCACGCTATTAGCTTTTATGTCTCTAGAATAGAGTCGCTCTCTAACCTTGCAACTGATTTTGATAGCCGCTTTCTTGACCCTCTTTCGAAGCCACTCCTGTCAATAGGGTCTGCAGAAGCTCCTCCTTTTTCTCAGCCTCTCCACTCAACGCATCGAATTCAGCCTTCGCTGCATCGTATTCCCCCTTCAGTTGATCATATATTCTCGTCTTATCCGCCAACGATTTTTCCATTTCCTTAACACTCTTTTCAATCTCTTTCCGCTTCTTTTTCTCTTCATTTATACTACTCGATTTTAGGTCGAGTACAGTTGTAAGTCGAACAGCCTCGTGGGACATTTCCTTCACTTCATCTTCAAGCGCCTGAAATTTCCCCCCCTTCCTGAGTTCCCTCTCCCGCTGTTGCTTGACTCTCTTAATGTCTTCGGCGAGATTTTCTATTTCGAATTTCAGTCGCTTTGCGGAATCGTCTATGTCCTTCCCGCGTTGCTTCTTCGCCTCCAAATCTGCTGCTGAGCGGTTGACTTTCTCCTATTAAGTGGTCAGGACCAATCCTACACTCCAACCGAGGGGAAGCTTGCCTGGTTCTTAAGATAGTCGTGCGCAACAACGATCTTTGTCAGCCGTTCTAAATCACTCTGCGCTTGTTGGAAGTCCAAAAATGCTCGTTTATCCATTTTTAGTTTGTCCAACTTGGGCTCAATCTCCTCCTTTAGAAGGTCGTTGATCTCCTCAACCTTCTTATCCTTCTTTGACATAGTCTTTAATGCTTTATCTCTTCGATCCTCAAACATTCGAGTCCCCGCAGCTTCTTCGATCATCGATAGAATCTCGGTAGGCTTCATGTTTAGTACCTTGGTGATTCGACCTTGCATAATAAGGAAATTCGGGTTGTTGATGTTGAGCTGGACGCTCTGGAACAGTGTCTGGACAACATGCTGTTGGGTTCGGGAGCCATTGATGAGGTACTTGCTCGTCCCCCCTAATACAATCTACCCAAAGATTCAGCACCACTCCCAAACAGCCCTGAGCACCAGTCGAGGATCATACCTGTCGAGTAACACTTATTTGTGCGAAATCTTGGTAATTTATGGGACTCTTTGCTTTGTCTGAATTATCAAAGACTATAGTAACACTCGCTTTCGTCACTCCAGCTTGCCCACGTTTGTAGATTAGATCCTATAACCAAGTTAGCGGCTTGGGAAGCTAGAAGAGTGAGCGCAGTTACACACCTGGAGATTCTGCGCACGAACGGTTGTCATGTTTGTAATCCCTAGGACAAAGCATATCGCATCCAAGATGTTCGATTTACCGCTACCATTGAGGCCAGTGATTGAATTGAAGCTCTCATCCCTGCGAGAGCATTTAGCTTGAAAACATTTCAGCCGAGCAAAGTGAAGGGACTCACCATCCGGTAATCACTGTTCGGACAGCGTAGGATTTGAAGCCCTAAGAATAACAGCATTAGTCGCCACAATAGTACGCTCTCTATTCGGGAATACCTGCATCGATAATAATTTCAACGACCCTCATGTTGGTCAGTCGTGAGAATGGAGGGGGAGGAGCAGTAGTCCAGGTCGATCGAGTTTGTTTTTGTGTTTATGGATTTGTTTTGGCTGTTATCCGCCGCGCGCTAGCACGTGCATCAAGCAACTTCTTCTGATTAGTGGGGCTTAGTAATCCCCCGCCTATTGCTCCCAAGGCTCCAATGACTGGGTCACAGGGTTTTTACCGAAGCTGGGTAAGAAGACAGTCACTCTGAAATTCGCACACAACACACTTCCACCAAAATTGTTTGGTTGAATTCTCAGAGCTCGTCTAGCAATTTACGACGACAACCGACTGACAACAACACCCCTTTTTCTACCAACCTTCGATTTGTTGACAAGGTGAGCATCCACGGCGTGCGGAGGAAACTCTCGCCAAAGTGCTATTATTCTGACTAATTTTTTTTTCTTCACGCTATCAAGATGACCGCCGCCAAAAAGCATATCCCGATCGTCAAGAAGCGGACCAAGAGGTTCAGTCGGTAAGGATCTCTCTCCACCCGCTCCTGCGATTCGAACTCCGGCTACGAGAATGGATTAAAAAAAAAAAGGATGATGGTCACGAGACTGACGCTATCACGAAAATGATAGTCACCAGAGCGACCGCTACAAGACTGTCAAGGCGGCATGGAGGAAACCCAAGGGTATCGATAACAGAGTTAGAAGACGCTTTAAGGGACAAGCTGTCATGCCCTCGGTACGTTCAACCCCTCGAAAGGGAGACTGAGGAACCTAGGGATGGTTGGAGTATGAAGCTATGGTTGGGATTGGTTATCTAATGATTGCTGGGGGAGGGTTATAGATCGGTTTCGGATCTAACAAGAAGACCCGCCACATGATGCCTTCTGGGCACAAGGCATTCCTCGTCCAGAACACCTCCGACCTCGACCTTCTCCTTATGCACAACAAGACATATGCTGCTGAGTACGAAGCCTCTAGAACTCAACCATAGCATACAGAGCTAACTAGTACCTAGGATCGGCCACGCTGTTTCATCCCGGAAGCGCATCGAGATCATTGCTAAGGCTAAGACACTGGGAGTCAAGGTCACCAATCCCAAGGGAAGGGTTACCACTGATGCTTAAATGGGTCGTTCTGGAGTTTTTTTTTCTCTTTCCTTTTTGTTATCATACAGGGAATCTAAAAAAGTAAAAGCCGGTTGGGTGAATGTTACTGGGTGGCTCCTCTTCTCGTGGTATAGGTTCTTCCGTCGTGCGCAATTCGGTATATGCGAAGTTCTGGTTGTAATAACTGAAGTTCTTTTTTTCTTTCTTTTTCTCTTCGGGCTCTCTATGCATGATCGGTCAGACGACAGTATCTAAGCAAGTGAGCGAAGCATGGAAACTTGCTAGGATATGATGGTACTGTATTGGGGGCCAATCATTAGAAATGGCATCAGCTATGGTAACATCCGCCAGTCAATGATCCAAACCAGACATTCCCATCACCCCAATCCCAGACCTGATAGGCACACTCCCTTCCCCCAGAAACCCAACCCAACCCAACCCTCAAACCCCTTTCTCCCTCCTCTCCCAATCAACCCAACTCCCTCTATACTCCCCAACCCGCCTATACCCAACCCCAACCGCAACCTGCGCCGCAGCGGAACTCCTAATCCCAGCCTTACAATAAAACACAACCTCCTCCTCCAACCCGGGCTTCGCAAACCCAAACTGATCCTCGAACTCCTCCGGCGACAGAGTGAGCGCATCGGGCGATGACGCGATAGGAATATTAACCGCCGTCGGTATAGCCCCCGAAGCGAATTCCGCTGGCTCGCGGACGTCGATTAGTCTACCTGTTGGCGGGTCGGCTTTTGTTAGGGACTTTACCTGCGGAAGGTTAGTTAGCCAGTTGGGGAAGAGGGAGGGAGGAGGAGGGAAGAGTACAGTTTCATAATTGTAGAGTTTTGTATTCGGCGGTTGTGTGGTAGTAGTGGTAGTGGAGTATTTCCTTGACAGTGCCGGTTGTCGGAGTGTCGTGTGGGAGAAGGATGGATGGTACTGGTAGAGGACGGGAGTGATTGCGCTTCTTCCTCTTCCTATAGTTATTGAAATACCCGTCGTCGTTGTTGAGAGTCTCGGTAATACCGGCAGGAGGGTTGTTAATAGTCTTTTGGAAGAAGAAGACATGTTTTATTAAGTGCCGTTGGTGATGATGATGATGATATTGTTTTGTGGTTGGTTGGTTGGTTGAGGTGGGTGGTGTTTGAGCCGCATGGGTGGGTGAATGGATTGGTCGGGTGTGCCATGGTGGCACACCTGCGCCCTTGTTTGCCCACTGCCCACTGCCCTGCCTACCGGCAGGGATTCTGTACAACCGATGAGTTGCCGGGTGGATTGATTGATCATGGATGGATGGATGGATGAATACTCGAGTAGTAATGTGCATCATGTGGTATCACTCATTTCCAAATTCCCGTGAGGTGTGGATATTGGATGCCGTTACCCAGTCTATAGTGCCGTAAATTACACCAAAGAGATGCATAAACGTACCGTAGTGAGATATTTGAATGGGAGTTTTTATCTGTTTAAGGAACCCGTTTACCCCTCCCAGAGAATCGCAAAAGTCGCTGCTGTCGCTCATACCTGATACTTTTGTCTCCCTATTACTTCGATTTAGGTAGTAGATGACAGTATGATACAATATAGGCAGTAACTTCACTAGCTTACAGACATCTACGCCGGCAGACAGCGCAACCGTATCATGATTCAAGCAGGCTATCCAACACCCGGCGGACAGTAGTTATCAACATCCAGATGCATAGACAGGCTAAAATTCTTGTTTATGAACTCCACATCGCCCTCCACCTCTCCTCCCCTGGATGACTAGAATTTCCTATGACACAAAATAATAATAAAAAATGTAGAATCAGAGTAAAACCCTCCGCCCCTCCTGAAGCTATTGTTGCGGGGAACGAATTTTCAAAACTTCTTATGAAGTAAACAAACGAACAACAGAGAATATATATAAACAATCTTTGGGTTATGGTACTCCATTATTATTCCCAAGTTTAATGCCAAAAAGGGAGGAGATTAAAAAAAAAGAGAAAAAGGAAAAGGAGAGGAAAGAAACTTTCTTTTTTAAAGAGCAGTAGGAATTCTGATCTTTCCTAGGATCTCCCGCTCCAAGGACTAACAACCACCCCGTTTGGCGGTGTAAGCTCTTTAGATCTGCTCGAGCCATTCATTTGTTCTTTTTCGGTCTTTTCCCTTGTAGGGTCGATCATGAAACGGATGGTGCCATAGGTTCCACGCTCGAGGGATATAGCGGAGGGTGGGATGGGTTCCGCCGGAGAGGTGTTTAAGAAGTCTCGGCTTGGGTGGATGTAGTGATTGCCGTTATTGTTGTTTTGGCTGTTGCTGCTACTGGACCGTGTTCCATTCTGGCTTAGGTGGCCGTTTGTGTAGGGCGTTCGTTCTTTGTTCAGCTGAATACGCTGGGTGAGGTAGACGTTGCTATCGTAATTCAATCCGACAATAGTTTGGATCTTGTGACTTGTGTATAGCTCGAGGAGGTCATCGATTACGGCTATTTTTTTATTTTATATTATATTAGTTCTTTGCTTCTTGTTCAAACCCCATGCGGTTGGGGAACTCACAGAGCACAACCTCTCGACTCGCCTCGAACTGCTCGTACTTGATCTCGACCCTCTGATCCTCTAATCTCATCGCAAGATCCAACGAGGCGAGAGCAAGGACATGCGGAGTGGCCTTCAGCGGCGAGAGCGTCTTGTACACGTCGACGGATATGTCCCATGCTAACTGCGTGAGTGCTTTCGAGCATCCAAACTTCTTGGCAAACTTGATGAGAAACGGCTGAGCGTGTCTGTATCGGAAGTCAAATGACGAGGACTCAAGAATAACGCGCTCAATCCCGATAATACGCTTTACCGTGTCGTCCAGAATCTACACCCCCCCCCCTCATTAGTAATCGCCCAACCGCTAGTGGCGAAAGGAAAATGAGATACTCACCGAGGAGTCAGAATTAATCGGCTCAAGCTGTGGATGCCGTATATTATAACTAGTAGCGAGGATCTCCCTTGACTTCTTCAATGTATCCTCGATCTTGCATGCCACGAAGAGTGCTGCTGCCGCCACATCCTACGTTCTTTAATCAGCATCCGTCTACTGCCCCCTATAGCCCCAGATCTGAACACATACCACGTACTGCTGCTCAGAGTAAGGATTTCGGGAAAATAACCGCGACCGGTGGTACAATATCATAGCTGTAGCCATTGTTCGGATGGGACTGCATTGCCGGCCACGACCCGACAATCGTTAGCTGTTGACATGTTTGCTGGGAGAGCGAGCACAAAAAAAAAACTCACAACTGCAGGGCATGCCCAATTTGCATGATCCAGGCACAAGCATTTAACCGTGTGCTGATTTCCTTCGCCTCCGTTTGCGAGTCCTTTTGTGAGCGTTCTTCGATCTGCTGATCCGTCAGATATGGTCGTGATCGTTGAATGTAGGTGTTGCTAAAGTTTTGTGAATGAGTGGAGCTCGGAGATGTCGGGCTCCGCGAGGGAGCCGGCTGGGTACTGTGCATCTCTGGTGGAGATTGGGCGATTCTTAGTCTGTCGTTGGGAATTCTGCCCATGGAGTCTGCGTGATGTAGAGTTAAGCTTAGTGGCGGTGGGACAGAGCTGTCAATCTATTTGAGCTTCCGCCTTGGCGTTTGGCGGGTTTCATTGAATCTTAAATCTGCTGCACTGTAACCAGCCCCTAACCCTAAAACCTCCATCATCACTCTGGTATTAGTATTGTGTTGTGGCTTCAGAAATTTGGAGTAGTGTAAATTCCCAAGAATAGCAGATACTGGTCGCTGTAGTGTGAGTAGCAAAGTAGACTTAAAAGAGGTTGTTATTTTCCCCACAACACCTAAGTTAAGCACGGTACTCGTACTGTGCTGTACGGCACACTGCAAGGATAAAAATAATGCAATAGCATCTTCCAAGAACCACAAGTACTGTACATTTTCCAAAGCACTCGTGTTACAAATAATAACTCTTTCTATCAATCAAACCTAGCACAATTGGTGTCGACCTAAAGAATGTTCGGAACCTGAAGGCTGGACACCTTAGAAACCTCAGGGCAAGCTCCTACCATTGCGGAATAGAACTGGGGATGGTCCCTCCTGAGTATACTCGGGTGGACTGCTATGGAAGTGCAAATTGTAGTTACGCCAGACTACCAGCAAACCCCAGTATTAGCCCAAAAATAGCCGTTGGTTATACTTCAAGAGGAGGGGAGTAGAAGTTACCTTTATAGACACCAGACAAATATTGAAAATCTGCAAACCGATCAAGAAGGATACCACCGTCACGATGAGTGTGAATTTCCCATTGCTATTATAGGGAGGGTCTGTGCTCATCAAGTACAGATATGAGAAAGTAGCGCAAAGATATCCCGAGAATGCGGCGCCCGCAGTCAAAACCGGGTCGACCTATATCATGGAATTATTCAATTTTCCCTTGACCTACACGAAAGAACAAAAGAGCCATACCAAGTTATTATTGACCAACATGTCAATTTCGCGTTCCGTTAGCAGTCTCAAAATCTTCCTTACGCTCCTGGTATACCCTAGGCTGTCAAAAGCCATGCGTGAGTAAGCGTAATGCTATCTGAGCCAGTGACATTGGCTCCGGAACCAAGTTCTGATGTGATGGGAAAGCCTTCACATTAAGGAATTTGAGGAGCCAATTCCCGGGCCATTCTATAACATAAATGACACGTGAAAACCCTTCATAAAAGCTGTTCTCTCTGCTAATCGAAGAAGCTTGGTGGAGGAACTGCACCATAGATGAGGCTAAGGAGCCATAGGCTATTGAGCCAAAAGAGCACCAGAGTGCTCTCTTGACAGCCAGGAGAGTGGGCTCCTTTGGCATCCCTTCAAGATCATGTGAAAGGAAATACCTACTCAAGCTAAGATTAGTAATGGCCCGCTTAAGACCCACTTTTTGCGCTTTTGATTCACTTACCACGACCCAAATACTAGAGGAGAGTTAACTAGGGATTCTCCAATCTACTTAAAAAGAAAAGGGGAAAACGTGAAAGCTTACCACCGGAAACACTAACGTGGATAGTGTTCTTGATTACCTCCGAAATCCAGTATCCGCCAAACATAACATATGCCAACAACCCGATGAGTCGGGCGCTGGAACATGGCCCTCCGGGGAGGCCTTCACAGGCCGGGTTATTTGGATCTGGTGTATACCTGATGTACACAGCAAAAAATGTAATAGCAAACCATACCGTGAAACCAACAGCCATGGCTCTACCGGTGGCTGAAACACTGAAAACATGACCAAACCGATTGGCAATATCCATGGTTTGCTCTATCATTGTTATCGGAAAACGGAGTCGGTCTTTCCAGTTCCAGAAACAGCATATATAAAATGCCCCAAAGAGAAGGTGTCCCACCCCAACAAGGGTTTCGCCCGCCGAAAAGTAGTAAATAGCACTGCCTAGGCCTACACCTATACTAAAATGCATGTGTGGTAAGTATTAACTATTAATGGGTTGCAATTGGGTTAGGCAACAACATACTTGGCAGTAGAAGCAAACCATACAGCCTGCTTTGTGAAAGCTCTAAGAGCAATAAAGTATACCAGAGAGAATATCGTGCTGCAGGTAAGGACAAAGGCGAACAAAATCATTGTGCTCGTTGACGGCCCATAATCATTGCGGCTGCCGTATATGCCCCTACCTTGAAACTCTAGTGTTTCTAGCCAGCCAGTTATAGCATATTTGCTTAAAATCCCAAATCCAATAACGAAAATAATGTACTATCCAAAATAGTTAGCGCCCCAGTTAGTGATTTTGTGTGAATATGCTATCCAGGGGCTACTCACCACCCACATTGCCCAGGAATCCCGAGCCTCATCCGGGAGGTGGAACCAATCTTCAAGTGTCTCAGGTATCGGATCTAGCAGCGGCACTCTTATTATTGGGGCACGTTGCTCGCCGATAGCCGGAGGGCTGTACGAGGTGAGAGCGGAAAGAGCGGGGGCAGTGACAGGCCTAGGGCCTACTCGGTGTTAGGTATACCACCGTTCTCTAATAGTTCGTCGAGGGGAGGAAGGGCACCATTATTGGTCACTTCTTCAGCCTGTCCATCCGAAACAGGGATGACGAGTGGAGGGGCAGCATCAGCATCCCGAGACATAGTTGTGGTCTTCCCTTCTTCAGTAGAGATTTGGTGAGATCCTGAGGACAAAACCAGGAAGTTTGAGAGGTTGGAATATAATTAGGGGGGACGGAAGTAGGGACTTAACTAGGGGACGTGAGAGATCGTGGAGGAGATACAGCTCTTATAATGGGCAAACACATCACGAATAGCACCGTAATCCTAGGCACGCCATATACGCGTTTATACCGCTCGTATAAGCCCATAATCCAGGGACACGATAGAGTGTACGCAAGGCAAATAGAGTAGGACGAAGTAGGAAAATAAAATAAAAAATGAGTAAATATCACACTAATCCGCTTTCTGCCTCTAGAATTAAGACGGCCAATGATACTGTCCCTGGATCATGCACGATGACGGCATCCCCTCTAGCCGAGCGAGCACAACGTTTGATCTGCTTGGGCACGCTAACCGAAAAAATCAACCTTAACTTAAACCTTAAGTTAAGGTAACCAACTTGGGGTCGCAGAGCTTCTTCCGTTTTAAATTTCCTGTCGAGGAAAAAAAAAAAGTATCCACACGGGAATGCTCCGACTGCCCCGCCCTGCTCTGTGGTGCGTAGCGGGCCACGGTGTCATGGTAGCAGTTGCAAATTAATACACTCTGGTGCCAGCACAATCCATACCTTCGGCCAGGATTCGTCTTGGGCCTGATACTGGAATCACATCTATCCTGGCTATATCCTATCACTCAAAACCTCAGTGAATGGCCTACACGAGATAGTGTGTTTGGCCAACTCTTCGGTTAGGCTAGATTAAATTTTATAGATTTAGCTAGGACTGTTGAGAGAGACAGCCTTGTTGCTCTCTATATCAACGTAAGCAAGCCATAGTCAATGTATCATACTAGTGGTTAGTGTGAGTGAGAGCGGATTTTCTATGCATTGGGGATACAACATATGGTGAAAGCTCCCATATTCCTAGAGATTTTTCAAAGGAGGGCGTTCCTGTCCATAAATACCCAAATTTTTTTAAAAAAAGGGGCTCTGATAAGCCCTTGGTGTATCAAAACATGGCAGTATTATATACAATACTCTCTTTTGACTCTATAGAGTATGGGCAAGCATTGTCACTAAACCCTTCTTCTACACCCCCCCTCTCTGCGCCGGCTTAACCCCACGGATAGTGTAAGCCGAGGCATATAATACCGGCATGAGCGGCTTTCTAGGTGGGATAAACCAGTCCCTCAGGTACATGGAACTTTGATAGATGTCAGGGGACATATGGACATCACTTTGAGGCGGCTTATGGCAGGCTGGGTGGGGATACCTATTACTGTACGGTTCAATAAAAAAAGGATATAAAAAAATCGGCGAATGCAACCCCATGACTTCTGTCTCGCCTCAAGCCAGCGCCCGGCTCTAGTACTGGTATTATACTCACCTCCCCTCCACCACCCATTGCCGACAACGCTCAAGCCCTCAACCGCCCTCCTACCCAAAGGAGCCAGCAATAGCAGCATTCAACTCTTGGACCGAGAGGAAAAACCTTTCCCGAGCGTCAGGTTTGGGGTAGATTTACCAGATTTTATATGCAGGAAGGGCGTTACACACACCAAGGTCCTTCAACCCGAAAAAAACTCGCATAAGCAGTTTTCAACCCTAGGACGGAGCGCATCTAATCTGATCGCCACTACTTTCACTCACCGCCAATCATCCCGAGTGACACCCTGTGACCACATACACTCAGGAACCAAAACCACGCTTCACAACTCTTACATCAAACTTTTTTTTTTTTTTTTTTTTGGAAAAAGACTTAATAATCTAGGTTATTCGCCTCGCCTCACCCCGCCTCATATCAAAGTACCTATCATAGGTCGGGTCAGGTAGATCAACCAATCAGCCGGGAATCGGGAGAGCAAGGGAGATGAAGTGAGACAAACACAAGAATGATATATGAGGCGATGCATGCATGCATGCAGATTACCAGTTACCATGGAAGAGAGAAGACGCGAACTAAACTAAACGTTTTTTTTTCGTTCAAGAGAAAAAGGGAAGTAGCCTGGAGGAGGCGAAGGAAAAAGGGAGACGAGATTTATAAACGCTTTCTCAATGACAATAGTACCACTCAACATATGCGAAACCAAACTTCCATTCAAGGCCGCCTAGCAATTCCACCTCCCGCATGATGGAGGATTTTTCATATTTTTAATTCCCAGCCCAATTCATCGAGACGAAGCCAAGCGAGCAAGTAAGCACATGATTCTAACAAAAACCCATCCACCCCCTCCCCCAGTGGAAACTCTTTTTGAAGGAAAGGAAAGGGGAATAAAGGGAAATTTTAAATGATATGCAAGTGGTAGGTAGGCAAAGTAAAGCAAGGGGAGGAGTTAAAAAGAGTAGGTAGGTACGGTAGGAGAGATTAAAACATCTTCGGGACTACTCAAACACATGAACTCGGTCCGGTCCGTATGGAATGGATGGATGGATGGAGGATGGGAATCGAGTTGGCAGGATAAGTCTCTGGGCAAAGATGAGAAAGGGAGAACAAGGAGATGGAGATGGAGAAGTGAAGGTTGAAGAGGAGAATGAAGAGGAGAGTAAAGATGAAGAAAAAGAAGTCATGCGAGAATGATGTGGAAAATCAACCGGTGAGAATTTCGCCCCCCCCGGTAACCCCTTTTCCGTTGGCCCGACCGACTCCACAATCACACCCTCCTCCCCCTTCCCTCTATATCTCTTCCAAGGCAAGAGAAAGCAACAGTAGTGAAAGTATGTACTACTCATACCCAAGACAAATAGTATGAGGTATACAAGGGGTAAAAAAATAACTATCAGGAAGAGATGTAAAAAGAAAGCTTTCCCACACAAGAGCCAAGGGGAAAGAGATGAAACAAGGGGAATAAAGGATAAATGAAAAAAATAAAATAGGAACAACCGCACATGACTGAAATTGAAGAATTTAAATCCCCCATCATACGATCTCTAATCCTCAAAGAACGTGGCATGCAGGTCCTATGGTTTGTGGAATTGCTGACTTTGTGTGTCATATCTTTGACGAAATGACCGTGTAATGGTCTCATGAGAAAAGCTCTTCGTGTAGATTTCTCACGTGATCGTAAAGTTCTTTTGCGTGTGCAGCCGATTTAAGCTATTCATGGAGTGAATCAGAGGGGGCTAACAATTGATCGAGGGGTTGGGAGTACCTTCAATGTCATGGAGTCCAAGCCCCCATTTGAATTTGGAATCAAGAGAAGGAACTGGTTGGTTGTAGGCTTGTTCCCGGCATGGTCCCCAAATATCATTCCTTTGAAGACGGGCACATTAAGAATCAAAGTGTAAGTCCCATCGGTTCTCATAAGTATCCTTGCACTCTTCTTCTCCTCAGTTACGGAAACGGATGGGGTATCATCTAATCCGAATGCACTCGCCGATATGGGAGACTTTGAACCTTTGGTGTTAAGTTTGAAGGTGCCTTTTCCCCGTTCCTTCCAAACTTTGTTTTCCTTATCAAATGAAAAGATTTTTCCCGGACATTTGAAAACTGTGATTTCACCCTCCTCTCCAGTAGCGACTATTTACGAGTTAGCATTGAACAGAAACCTGTAATCGTGGATGGATGTAATAAAGTAGCGGACGGGGAGACACTGTGATATCAGGGCGTTGAGTAAATGGACGTACTTTCTTGCTGCGTGAAGGTCTCTTTTCCGGAAGAGATCTCTTTATGTGCCTCTACACCACTGCTCTCACCGTTTTCGTCATCCGTCTTCTCATCGTCATCATCTGGGGCCCCAAATGGCTTTGCCGCTGTCCCACCGATAGGCCCCGAGAGCTTAGGAGCTGAGGAAATAACATCCCCAGCTTTACCACCCAGAGATCCGAACCCAGAAGGACCATAGGAACTACCAAAACCAGACGAAAATGCCGGAGGCTTCGTGGTGGTACTGCCCAAGGCACCAAATGGACTCGAGGAATGAGATGTAGACCCAAGGGTAGCGAAGGGAGATGCTGCCGAGCCGGACATTGCCCCGAAGGCTGACTTTTTGAACGTATCAGATGACCCCGGGCCCCCGAATAATGGTTTAGAGCCTACGGGGGTTGTGGCGAAGGGTGATTTGGTAGATGTGTTACCGAACCCACTGCTTGCTAAAATCTTTGGATATAGGTCAGTAAGAGTAGGACAAAATGATAGGGGTAGATTTGCGATATATAAATACCTTGGGTTCAGATTTTGTATCAGCTTCAGTAGAACTTATTCTGGCGACCTCTGGCTTGCCGAAGGCTTTGCCGTTAGTCAACTCACTCGCTGGTGTAGCAGTATCTGCACCCATCCCGGAGTCCCTCTCCCCTTTGCGTTCTGCCACCATCTTTTTCCTACGATCGGCATCTTTGTCCTTATCGTCCTCATCGAACCTATTTCTGCTCCTCTTTCGCTCCAATTTCCGCGGGCTAGTCATGGCCGAGCTTGCAGAATGTAAGCCATCGTTATGGCCCATAATCTCGTCTTCTTCGGGATGGGTTGGTGGAGTTTTAACTCTACTGAGAGCTCTGGCAGCCTTTGCCATATCATCATCCGAAATTTCCCTGCTCCTCTTTCTCTCATGAACCCTATGCCTTGAATCTGCTTCTTTCCCATGCCCTTCATTCCCCATATTGACATCCTCACTAGGATCCGTTTCCCCAATGCTTCGTTTCCTTGGCCGTCGGGGTTTTTCTTCCCCCATCTCTTGGTCAGTTTCAGAGGCAGCGGCACTGTCAGTAGCTCTCGGCTCTCCATCCTCTTTTTGACTCTCGCTAGCTGCTGCGGACTCGGGTCGTTCATTTGCAATATATGTTTTTTTAAGCTTTTCCCGAACCCGCTCGTTGTCACTAGACCCTGAGAGAGACCCTGAATCCTCATCATCCGCAGCTTCCGACTCCGTGTGTGCGGGCTCAAGAGAGTCCATATCTTGTCCGTGGATAACACTATTATCGTCCTTGTCACTTTCTCGGGCAATGGACTGAAGGGGCGTTTGCGAGGGGGACTTGGCTCCCCGATCATCTGTTGCGACTCCGCTGTTCGTCATTGGTGAAATATTCTGGAAAACCAGAGAGGGTGGGTGGTTTGTTTGAATGTAGTATAGGTAATAACTGGTTTGTACGTAAACGGTAGCCCACGATGATAGCCTGCAATTGAAGTCTTGTAGTAACCCTTGCCCGAATTCAGGGAAATAAATCGAAACTAATGAGGGGTGGTGGTGGTGGTGGTGGTGGTAGGGTCGGTAGAGGATAAATGTTTGAAGGGAAAGGCCAAAGAAATCTCAAGTCGCGCCTATGTCAGGTGAGGATGTGTTGCGCGTGGGTAGATGAAACCACGAAAGAGGGGTGGATAGGAGAGGAGAGGTGGCAGTCAGTTGGTCTGATGAAAGATAAGTAGCCGGGTGTGAGGCGGCTGAGAGGGGAGAAATGGTTGCAGTGCGGCGTTAGAGGGTGGGCCGGCTCAGTTAAGAAATAGTGACGGCCACAAGGCTCCTTATTGAAGGCAAGTTGAGTAGAGCACAGAAAACTTGAGGATTCCAAGAAGATCTGTGGGCTTTTGATTTTTAGACCTATTCTTTCGATAGCAATCATGTTCCCTCGAGACCCGGCGGATACATACTTTAGAGTACGGCAGTTAGGTTTTTTGGGTTCTCCTTTTCCTCTATCCAATTTTCTTCGTCTTTCCTTTTTCTACCGTCCGGGATTTCCTCGATATCTCCACCGTAAGTTATCTGAAGAGGGACTTGTAAGGCGAAATGAGTTGCCGGACGCAATTGTAGCGGAAGTCAAGCACGTACAATGTAGTCTGCAGCAACAAAAGTAGGCGTTGGCAAGCGGACAGAGGGATAATCAAAGGGAAGAAACGGAGGGGTTGAATGAGCTTGCCTGATTGGCTCTCTCCGAGCACGAGCAACTCGAATTTCTGGTTTTTTATTATTTTAATTTGGGGTCGAGGAAACCTGGCTGGCCGACTGAACGGGAAAGTGGGAATGAGGGAAATGGAATGACGAACAAAAGGCCAAGCAAGTGGATACAGACAGGCACCGAGAGACAGACGGAGGACACCAAAAATACGGAAAGTAATGAGACGAGAGGGTGGGTTGGTTGGAGGAGTCTGGCAGCGGTCCGCTGCCTCCAAGCGACAGCCCGACGCCATACTGTAATTTACAATTCTAAACGGTACCATACTATACGGAACCAAAGATTGAGGGACTTGAAATAAGGTGCCTGTCATGCCTTCGGTTGTCCCTCGTTAACCATTCTATACCAGCCGATAGAACGGCGGATCCCTATACGGCACTGGTGTCTTCGAATCGGTAGCTCTATCTTGAATATCACTCATTTTGTATGCTCTCTTACTCGAGCACGGCACAAGCCTTGTGCTTGAGCAGACAACCGCGCTGTATTACCGGTACTTTAACTCTTTGCGAGACTTTCGGTCGACTGGCTGAGCTCTGGTGGTGTGAGTTGGCGCTCTGGAAGCGGGCATAATAATCCCTGGCGGAATGGGTCTTTTCTGTCGAGTGGCCACACTCTCTTGTCCTGTGGCTCACTTGCCCTGTGGATATGATAAGCTGTCGTGGCTCACTTGTATTCAACCCTATGTATGTGCCCCTAAACAATTGAAATCTCGTTGTTCTAGCTAGCTACTGCTACACTACCACAAACCCCATAAGAACAAGCAAACAGCCGGGTTTAATGGATATTGTGGTATTGTAGGAGTAAAAAGAGAGAGCAATCTGTACCGGTAAGTATGATACCATGAGGGGCATGCACAAAAGTGTGGTGAAAGTGGTGGTGCTGTCAGGGTCAATAAAAACTCAGTCCCTAGAGGGTTTAGTTCACACTCATCTAATTAATTACGGGGACGGGAGATTTGTTCAATAAATTGGCCAACATTTTGAGGCATGATTTTGCTCATTCCCACTCTCCTTGAATGGCCTTGTCCTTGTTTCCTTTTTTGCCCCTTGGGGGCCGCAAGGCATCGTGGCTTGTCGGACATTGCACCTGGGGTTCACACGATAAAGTGCCGCACAATACGTTACTTTCACCAAAAGCTCGTTGGGCAAAGAGCCCCGCACCCGCAGTCACGCCCCTGCAAGATCCGCTACTCGATGGCCATACACATCACCTGGAGTGTCACACTGCTCGGGACCCTGATAACCGAAAAAAATAAAATAAAATCAAAAGTGTAGCTGCTCGAATAACTCTAAGAGGACATCATATGATATAATAATGCTCTGTGGAGAGACGATGCCGGCACCGTACCGGTATCTGAAAAGGTTCGTAAAAAGTTGAGGCGGGTCAACCAGACATTTGACAGGCTGGTCCTGTGTGTGAGGCTAATTTTTTAATTGTTCAGATGGATGTCGCACAACGCTACCCAACTTGGCTCACTTGCGATGTGTGGATGACGATAAGACAACAGCAAACACTTTGCTTTATTCATTTACCGCTCTGCGGCTCATTCAGCTCTTCCGCGAGACAAGAACCATTTCAGACTCTCGTTCACATCCACATCTCTTAATCCTCTCCCAATCAGAACCAACTTTCCCCCGGCTTTTATTGCTGAATTCTGATCCGGTGCATCAAATATCTCAAAGGTTTCTCTTACGCCCTGTATCAGCAGGGCATTCCCCGTTTTTGTGATAGCTCTCCCTTTCAATCTGTGAATATCGAGGATCGGTTGTTTGCTTGAGTCTCCTGAGACTCGGTCGTCTAGCCCTTTCGGCGGACTCGGCACTTCGGCTTCCCATAACAAAGACCTGATCCAAGCATCTAGGGAATCCAACATCTCCTCGTCTAGTTCTGGGAGCTCAAGAGAAACAGTTGAAATGGTCTTGAAACATTTACCAGAAGTTAGCAGGGCTTTTAAGTGAGGCTATTAAAGCAAGCAATGATCGACATACCTCATCTAACTGTGTTTTAATTGGCGTTTTCAGCTCCCCAACAGTTTCGTAGGCCTTCAAATCCAAAAGCCATTCCTCAAGATTATCTACTTTCCCCTTCTCCGTAACAATAATTCTTGCTAGTCCGTTCATGCTCGCTATCCTCTGCTTAACAACTTCGATCTCTTCTCGAGTAACCAGGTCCGCCTTATTTATCACTACCACGTCCGCGTGAGAGATCTGTAGGTGTGCAGTAGTCATTCCAACACCAGCTTCATCATCTCTCGAGAATGCCTCCTGGTCTTCGAGGGTACGAATAATGTTCGCTGCGTCGACAAGGGTGACGATTCCGTCCAAAAATATAGTTGATTTAAGGCCTTCATCTAGCCAAAACATAGGCGCTATATTCCCGGGGTCTGCAAGCCCAGTTGTTTCTAGAAGGATATAGTCAAACTTGCCCCGGCGCTCCATGAGTTTTTCGATGGCCGCTACTCCTATGTCCCTATAACCTAATGTTGATAAACAGGGACCATTAGAGGGGCAGAGATGAAACCTACTTTACTGAGCAGCATATACCTGTACTATGCGTCAGATGCCATGCCCAGGGGATAAGATGAAATTCTCGGTAAGCTTACAGCCATTTGCGAGCTCCAGCCATTCCTCGACCTGCTGACCATCTTTCTGGACGGTCAACGATTTTTCGATATCACTTGCTATCCAAAGCCGCCCAGTCAAATCGGCTTCATTATTCACAAAATGTCCCAAGCTTGATCCACAACGAAAAGGGTTCTATCGGGCATTAGGGAGTAAGCTCACAGTTTCCAAATTCTAGGTGAATAGCATTAGCAAACGCCCTAAATGTGGTACTGGTAGACCAGTGTAGTGGAGTAACTGGTTCCGTGAGCAAGAAACTACCCACCATTTAAAATGACTGCGATCTTCTTGGAATGTTGCTCAGTGAGGATATAATTTAAGAGTGTGGTTTCTGTCACAATTAGCATGAGCAGCAAAGTGTTAGAAAATGGGGGAAAGGTTTCGCACGCACTCCCGGCTCCCAAGTATCCCGTGACAATTGTTATCGGCGCCTTTGATAGCTGGAGGTCTTCTAGGTCGAGGGGAATTTCAGTGGAAACTAGAGCTGGGGGCTCCTCATCGTCAAGGTCAAAGTGATCAGAACTCATTTCTGTGATAAGACGGTGTTATGTCTAGGCTGGCCTCAAAGATCGAATTAGGAACGGGTATTGTTGTAATTGCTAGTTGTGGCTGCTGCAGTTAGGCTATCGGAGTGCATTGTGGGGGTATCTCGCACTCAATGGATTGAATTGGCGGGGGATACGGTAAATGGGGAAAAGGGAGCTGACCCCGCCATGCGGTGCAGTCTTGGCAAATAGCTGGCGAATGAGGGGCAAGGTAAAAAAAATATCACAAACTCTTGGTAGAGGCTAGATAGGTACTTGTATGATACAAGTATTACTGGGATAAAATTTAATTTAATAGGGGTGTTGAATTTGTTTGATGCAGCTAAATTCCCGAAATATCTGCCCGCCATCCCTTCTGGGCTTAAACTATCTATGGGGAACGTGAGGGTAAAATATGCAAACTGCTGTGCTCACAATGTCGAAGCCTTTTTTAAAAGGACTGCTATTGCATACGGTAGTGCCCAAATTTGGCACTTTTTCTCGGATCTAGGTGGTATTCAATAGCAGTCTTTTTTTAAAAACACTTCGACATTGCGAATTATGCATCGTACAATATGTAACGCGCGTAACCTATCTCGATTATGTTTGAAGATATTTTCTTTTGCATAGAGGAGGGGATTAGAGTCATGGCTTAAACCCTCGTAACCACACCTGTTACCCCATTTGCCATCTCCGAGTTTATGTGAAATATTTCGTCCCCAAGTTCCCCTCCTTCTCCCCCTCCCC
>QOVD01001763.1:5580-16511 GCA_003521225.1 Tuber microsphaerosporum | reverse complement strand
TTTTTTTTTTTTTTTTCATTATATCATATACAATTGTTTTACAACTACAGAGGTACAAAAGATAGCATGCATCATCAGATATGGCCAACAAAAACCTCAAACGATCCAACCTGGCGCCAGCGGAAAAAGCCATCATCCCAAGACCCTCTGGTATGGGCCCAACCGCAAGATCTCGCAGACAAGAGAGAAACACAACATCGGCTGGCCGAAGCGGACGACAAAATAAATCCCCAAAACCCTACAAGCAGGAAACAACAGGAAAACCACTTGCCATAAACTTCTACCCCCTAAAAAATCAAAACCCTGCCTAAGCAGCACAACAAGGAGCGAAACATGTAACCAATACAAATGAAAGGAAACATAAACAAGTGGAACCCATGAGAAGAAAACCCAAACAAGACAAAGAGTAAACACTACACTAACGATCTCGAAAGGGGGCCGGCCATCACCCTATTTGAACCAGGGAGCAATCATAACACGAAAGAGACCGGTAAGACAATTACATCGTCCGAGGCTTTAGAGTCGTTCAAGGAGGCGGTGCAATACCATGAACAGTCGTAACCGAGCAATGCGGCAACGGGCAGCCTCGGGGAGCGAGTGGAGCAACCAGGCAGAGAGGATGCCAGCCGAAAAGAATAATCCAAGCCAACCGTGTGAGCGGAGGCGAGGGAGAAACTAGGGGGTGGCTGTAACCGAGCCAGGGGACGAAACGACGGGACGAGGAGAGGGGGTGGAAGACAAACAACTCGCTAGAAACAACCGACAAACAGGCCATGCTCGAGCGATTTCGGACCAAGAGGACGACAGCGAGCAAAACGAAGTTAATGACCGAAGCTTTCCCCAGCGAGGGACAAGCAATAGAACCAGGGGCGTACTTTGACCAAGGTCCGGACACCGTAACGCCGACCGTAAACGTAGAAAGAAGTAAAGCCGACCGTGGCGTCCGCTAAGCGAGGCTTGCGACCGTGGGACAAGGGGGTGGGTGAGAAGAGCCTTCAAACAACTTCTAGGACAATGCTTTCTCAAGGCGAGGCCATGATAAAAGAGGAAGAAGGTAGTGTCGGCACCCTCCTAGGCAACAAGGCCATCAAAGGAGAGGAGAGGGAGGGGGTGGAGTTGACAATGATTTCTCATGGTGTTGAGATTTCAATCGCCGGAGGTGGAGAGGAGATCATTCGTGACTAACTAACTACTCGTCGGTTTTTTTTTTATTTTTTTTTTTATATCAAGTGTATTTGTTTTACAACTACTGGGGTACAAAAACTGCATGCATCATCAGATATGGCCGAAAGAAACCCCACAATCCAACCTGGCGCCAGTGGAAAAAGCCATCATCCCAAGACCCTCTGGTGTGGGCCCAACCGCACGATCCCGCAGACAAGAGAGAAACACAAAATCGGCTGGCCGAAGCGGACGACAAAGTAAATCTCCAAAACCCTACAGGCAGGAAACAACAGGAAAACCACTTGCCATGAACTCCTACCACCTGACAAAAAGAACACGGCCTACACAGCGAAACAAGGAGTGAAAAGTCTAACCAATACAAGTGAAAGGAAAGACAAACAAGAGCAACCCATGAGAAAGAAAACCCAACCGAGACATAGAGTAAACACCTACACTAACGATCTCAGAAAGGGGCCAGCCATCACCCTTGAGGCGGAAACGAGGGGCAATCATAGCACGAAAGAGGCCAGCGAAATTACATCGTACCAAGGCTGAAAGTCGTTCAAGGAGGCGGTGCAATACTATGAACAGTCGTAACCGAGGAATGCGACCATGGGCAGTCGCGGGGGCGAGTGGAGCCACCAGGCAGAGTGGATGCCAGCCGAGAGAATGGTCCAAGCCGTCCGTGTAAGTGAAGGCAAGGGAGGAACAAGGGGGTGGCTGTAACCGGGCCATGGGACGAGACGATCGGACGAGGAGAGGGGGTGGAAAGCAAACAACTGGCTAGAAACAACCGACAAACAGGCCGTGGTGGAGTGATTTCGGACCGAGAGGACGATAGCGAGTACCGCGAAGTTACTGACCAAAGCTTTCCCCAGCGAGGGACAAGCCATAGAACCAGGGACGTACTTTCACCAAGGTCCGGACACCATAACGCCGACCGCAAAAGTAGAAAGAAGTAAAGCCGACCGGGACGATCGCTAAGCGAGGCTTGCGACCTTGGGACGAGGGGGTGGGTGAGAAGAGCCTTCAAACAACTTCTAGGACAACGCTTTCTCAAGACGAGGCCATAATAAAAGAGGAAGAAGGGAGTGTCGTCACCCTCCTAGGCAGCGAGGCCATCACAGGAGAGGAGAGGGAGGGGGTAGAGTTGACGATGATCTCCCGTACTAACTACTAACTACTCGTCGGTTTTTCTTTCTTTTTTTTTTTTCTTTTTTCTTTTTTTTTTATATCAAGTGTATTTGTTTTGCAACTACCGAGGTACAAAAACCGCATGCATCATCAGATATGGCCGAAAAAAACCTCACGATCCAACCTGGCACCAGTGGAAAAAGCCATCATCCCAAGACCCTCTGGTACTGGCCCAACCGCACGATCTCGCAGACAAGAGAGAAAAACAACATCGGCTGGCCGAAGCGGACGACAAAGTAAATCCCCAAAACCCTACAAGCAGGAAACAACAGGAAAACCACTTGCCATGAACTCCTACCCCCTGACAAAAAGAACAGTGCCTGCGCAGCGAAACAAGGAATGAAACGTCTGACCAATACAAATGAAAGGAAAGACAAACAAAAGCAACCCATGAGAAAGAAAACCTAACTGAGACATAGAGTAAACACCTACACTAACATCCCAGAAAGGGGCCGGCCATCACCCTTGAGTCGTAAACGAGTGGCAATCAAAACACGAAAGAAGCCAGCAGAAATTACATCGTACCTAGGATAAAGTCGTTCAAGGAGGCGGTGCAATACCATGAACAGTCGTAACCGAGGAATGCGACGGTGGGCAGTCTCGGGGGCGAGTGGAACCACCAGGCAGAGAGGATGCCAGCCGAAAGAATGTGCCAGGCCGACCGTGTAAGCGATGGCAAGGGAAAACAAGGAGGTGGCTGTAACCGGGCCACGGGACGAAGTGATGGGGCGAGGAGAGGGGGTGGAAGGCAATACAACTCGCTAGAAACAACCGACAAACAGGCCATGCTTGAGCGATTTCGGACCGAGAGGACGATAGCGAGTACCGCGAAGTTACTGACCGAAGCTTTCCCCAGCGAGGGACAAGCCATAGAACCAAGGGCGTACTTTCACCAAGGTCCGGACACCATAACGCCGACCGTAAACGTAGAAAGGAGTAGAGCCGACCGGGGCGATCGCTAAGCGAGGCTTGCGACCGTGGGACGAGGGGGTGGGTGAGAAGAGCCTTCAAACAACTTCTAGGACAACGCTTTCTCAAGGCGAGGCCATAATGAAAGAGGAAGAAGGTAGTGTCGTCACCCTCCTAGGCAACGAGGCCATCACAGGAGAGGAGAGGGAGGGGGTGGAGTTGACGATGATTTCTCATGGTGTTGAGATTTGAATCGCCGGAGGTTGAGAGGAGATCGTTTGTGACTAACTACTCGTCGGTCACAGCCCCTTCATATAGGCGTTCCTCCCACAACCCTAACCCTGGTGACTCATTCCCTTGAGTCATACGTCCTCATAACTCGTAGCGAGTCATGTGCGAAATCCATCAGCTGACTTCTAACAAGTCAACTGCGCAACATACTGAAGTCAATCATAATCCAAATAACAAGCCATGTGCGCAACTCGCGTCACATGAGTCAAACACATGACTCGTAATGTGAGTCATGTGCGAAAGTCATACATCATATGACCACAATCGTAGTCATGTGAAAAACATCAATCAATAACATTATAACGATGACATCGCAAGTGCGAGTCATGTGAAACAAATCACAAACCTATGACTCATATCCATGAGTCATGTGAAACCATAGTCCTCGCTTTAGTCAGGTTTGTGACATTAGCTCCCTTCTCCCATAGCATCGGTCCCTCGATTCTTATTTCCCAATAGCCAACATCTGATTTCCAAGGCGTTTAACTTGCCTCATTAGTTGTCTGTTGATACTCTCCTCGTTTCTCCATGACGTTCTCACCATTCCTAGCATGGTGTTGGCGACCTCGAGCGACCTCAACTGATCCGCAATCGTTTTTTGTTGATTGCCGATTGTCTCGTCTTGTAGTCGTATCATGTTCTCGAGGTGTTTGTTTCGCCTTAGTAGGCCGTCGATCTGCTTGTGTAGGCTTTCGACGTCTGGAACCGTTCCTTCCCTTTCCCTTCTCTCCTCCTCTTCGTTCATGCTCCTCTCCCCCTCAAGCCGTATCCTCACGGCTTGTCTTCCTTTCCTCGTTATTTCGTGTTCCCTGCTCAACGGCGCTTGAGCCCCTCCTGGTCTGGGATAGTATCCCGCCTGGATTTTGTCGTTTTTGTGGAAACGACAATTGTCTTTGAAACACTTTTCCCACGTATATATCTCCGAATGCGACCTTCGCTTAGGTCTGGTCTGAGGAGGAGGAGGAGGAGGAGGTGCTGCCGACTCGTACGGCGTTTCGTAGGGTACCGTTTGACCGGTACTGTGTCTTCTGGGTTTTCGAGAGAACCAATTTCCTCCTTGTTTTTCGCCGATCTGGACTTGGCATTCGTCATCATAACAGCCCGTCCACGATTGGCCGCGATGCTCGTTCCTTTCCATGTTTCGCTT
Organism: Tuber microsphaerosporum; assembly: GCA_003521225.1. Lineage (NCBI taxonomy): Eukaryota > Fungi > Ascomycota > Pezizomycetes > Pezizales > Tuberaceae > Tuber > Tuber microsphaerosporum. Next base: position 11,806 of record QOVD01001763.1, on the reverse strand, counting down.
TGCTTGGAGCTGGTTTGCATCCAGCTCCGATTCTGGTGGCCCTGAGTACAGTGGGCTAGTAGGCGGAAATGGGCCGAAGCTGCGATTGCCTTAATCGCCCCTTCCTTCTTCGGCCTTGGGTGGTGCGGCGGTTTGTTGCGGGGACTCCACTTCCACCCATTCTTGGTTTGTCTGGGTAGCGGGAGTGGAATCATTGAACTTCGAGCTCGGCATTTTCAAAGTTTTCTGCCAGGTACCAGGTCTTGTCGTGTTCTGGTGAATATCCTGTCCACTTGGCTCGATATTGCAAGTGGTTTCGATGTACTCGAGAGTCAATGATTTCTTCGAGTTCGTATTTGTTTTCTCCGTCTATCTCAATAGGCGGAGGAGGAGTTTGTATTTGTGAGGGGAATTTGTTGTCTTCGTATGGTTCGAGAAGGGAGATGTGGAATGTGTCGTGTATCTTCATCGAGGGTGGCAGGGCCAGCTTATAAGCGCTGCTGCCAAGCTTTGCCACTATCTTGAATGGCCCGATTTTCTTGTAATCCAATTTTTTCGATGGCCTCGTGGTCTTGATGTTGCGTGGTAACAACCAGACTTTGTCTCCTGACTTGAGATTCGGATCGGGTTTTAGGTGTTGATCGTAATATTCTTTTTGTCGTAATTGTGCTGCCGTCATCTTGCTTCGTAGTGTGTCGTGTAATTCCCTCATATCCTCAGTCGAGATTTTCTTCATTTGCATCAGATGACCAATTGTTTCGTATTTGGGGTTGATTCCGTAGTTTGCGTAAAATGGTGTCGTCTTGATCCTCTCCTGATATCCATTGTTGTATGCAAATTCTGCTAGTGATAATGCCTCATACCAATTGTCCAGCTGGTAGTTGATATAGGCTCGGAGGTATTGTTACAATATGGCATTGGTCTGTTCTGTTTGTCCGTCCGTTTGCGGGTGAAATGCCGTACTGAGTTGTCGTTCGATTCCCATTTTCATCGTGGTGTCTTTCCACAATTCTGATGTGAATAGTGTGCCTCGATCCGTGATGATATCTTGCGGAATTCCGTGTAATCGTACTATTTCTCGTAGAAATAGATTTGCGAACTGCCGTGCGTCTAGATCCTTTTGGCATGGTATAAAATGACTCATTTTGGTCAGACGATCTATAACTACCAAAATAGTGTCATAATCGTTCGATACCTGTAGGTCCGTAATGAAGTCCATTGCTATTGACTTCCATGGTCGATCAGGTGCCTCGTTTGGTTGTAATAATCTGTAGGGTGTATGTCGTACCACTTTCGTTCGTTGACATGTGTCGCAATTTTTGACGTATCGTTTGATTGTTTCTCTCATATTTGGCCAATAATATTTGCGGCATATGAGCTCGGTAGTTTTCGCCGTTCCTCCATGTCCTGCCTGTGGAACATCGTGGTGGTTGTAGATAAGGGTGGTCCTGTGCCCTTCGTCGTCTGGTATCCATATTTTTCCCTGATACCATAGGTGTTCGTCCTTCCATTGACATAGCCCAAGTGCTACCCCTTTCATTTCCTTTTCTTCCTTGTCTAGCGCATTCCTGATTTGTTGTATGTATTCGTCCTTCTGGCTCGCTTGTTGTATCTTTCCTTCATCCATGTCCTGGAATTCCACTAGTTCCAATTCGTTGATTTCCTCCCAATACTGTTCCTTCGGAAGTAGTATTTGAGGGGTGTTGATGAGCCTTGGATCTCCTGCCGTTGGTAGGTCTCCCGCTCTTCGGGTGAGTGCGTCCGCTTTCCCATTCTCTTTTCCTGATTGGTAATATATCTTGAAGTCGAACTGACGTATTCGTTGTTTCTATCGTTTTTGTCGGCCGTTAAGGTTCTTTGAGGTCATGAAGGTAACCAAGTTCTTGTGGTCCGTCATGACTCATACTGTATGTTGACATCCTTTGAGCTATCTTCTCCGTTCCTCTAGGGCTTGGATGACTGCTAATAATTCCTTGTCGTGGACGTCATAATTGATTTCGGCATCTTTCCTCGTTTTTGATCAGAATGCCACTGGTCTCCATCTTCCGTCTGGTCCTTGTTGTGATAGGATTCCGGAGCAGACGTATTTCGATGCGTCTGTTTCGATCATCATTGGTAGGTCAGGGTCGTAATGGACCAAGACTGGTGACGTGGTGAATTTCCTCTGTAGTTCTTCGAATGCTGCTTGTTCGACATCTCCCCATTCCCATTTATCGGCTTTTTCGGTAAGCCGGTATAGGGGTTTGCTTGTCCTGCTGAATCCTGCTATGAAACGCCTATAGAAGTTACAAAAGCCAAGGAAGCATTGTACTTCCTTAACCTTTGTTGGTGGCGTCCATTCCCATATTGCTTTTGTTTTGATGGGGTCTGTTTTGATGCCGTTTTCGTAGATGATAAATCCGAGGTATTCCACTTCTTTTTTGTGGAATTCGCATTTGGAAGGTTTAACCTTCATTCCTGATTCGTATATGTCCGCCAAGATATTGGCGACATCTTTTCGGTGTTGTTCCAAAGTGTCCGAGTATATTAAGATATCGTCCAGATATACTATGCAGCAGATATCGATATATCTCCGAACTGTATTGTTGATCCATCTTTGGAAAGCCACTGGTGCGTTGGTTAGCCCCAAGGGCATTACCAGGGATTCGTATTTCCCCAATGTGCTTGAAAATGTTGTTTTCCATTCATCTCCTTCCTTAATTCTAACGTTGTGGTAGGCATCCTTGATATCGAGTTTCGTGAAGTATTTGGCGGTGTTGAGCCGATCCAGTGCTTCGCTGATAAGTGGCAGTGGATACCAGTCTTTTTTGGTGACTTCGTTAAGTCCCCAATAGTCCACGCATAGCCGAAGCTTTCCGTCCTTTTTCTTGACGAATTGTATGGGCGACGCTAGGTCTGTCCATACTTCTCGTATCCATCCTCTTCCTAAATTTTGATTGATATATCGTCCTGATTCGTCCAGCTCATCCGCGCATAATGGATATATCTTCTTTGTCGGGACTTTCTCTCCTTCTTTTAGGTTGATTTCCAGGTCCACTCCTGGTCGATGTGGCGGTAGTCCAGTTTTTTCTTCTTTTTCAAAGAGGTCCATTAGGTAATGGTATTCCTTCAGAACTATTTCTTCTAGTTCCTTCTGTTCGTTGGCTCTTTTGTTCCTGATAGCCAATTCTGTGCTGATGTTGACTGCTTCCAGTCTCATCTCGTATTCGATCCAGCTTCTTTTAATGATCCCGGTGGTTTCTCCCTTCCGATAGAAATGGCCGAATGCTTTAGCCGAGATTTTGCTTATTTGGATCCTCGGTTTTGACGTACTAGGTTTCTGACTAGTGTCTTCCTTGGTTTGCGTACTGCCGAATCCGTGGTCGCTTCTCGCGGTTTCGTCCAGTGAAGCTACTTCGTATAGCTCTCAGTCGTTGATTTTTTCGATAATCAACTGTGTGATTCGATCTCCTTTTCGTACCGTATATTCGGTAGTTCCTTGGTTGACCATTACTACCTTCACTTCACCGGTATAATCGGCGTCTATAACTCCTGCATTGGTGCTGAGTCTGTGCCTGACTGGGAGACCACTGCATGGAGCTATTCGCCCATAAGTGTTGTGAGGTAGCCCGATGGCTATTCCAGTTCCGATCGTTACCTGCCCCTGGGCTGGTATGCTGACGTTTTCAATTGCGTACAGGTCGCTTCCTGCTGCCTTAACCGATCCCTTCGTAGGCATTCTCGCTTCGTTGGTCAATCGTTTGACCTTGACACGCTTGTCAATACTGGCCTGACCTTCAGATTACTTGGTAATCAAGTTTTCTTCCAGGGCTTCCGCTTCCGGTACAGCATACGCAACAGGTGGACTGTTCAAACACCATGTTGTGCATTGTTCGCTGTTGAAAGTGATCTTATTATTCCAATCAATAGTCGGATTATGCGTTCGTAACCATGGCATTCCCAAGATGACCTCATGGTTTTGCAAATTCGCCACTTGGAGAGTAGCTAATTCCCTATGGCTATTGATGTCCATAGGTACTTTCACAACATGGGTGACTGGCCCCATGCTGCTTGGCTTCCCATCCGCTAGGTAAATTTCTCTCGGTTTCTGAGCTCGTGTTGTCGGGATCCCGTGCTTCTCGCATATCCCCTGGTCGATAAAGTCTTCTGTTGCTCCCGAGTCGATCATGGCGTTGATCGTAACTGTTTCCTTTTTTCCGTGAAGTCTGACCTTCACCATAATAAGATCGTTTTCGTTTTCAAGTGTTTCCGTGTAGTTGAATGCCACGTAGTAATTTGCCAAAATGATGGGTTTTCGTTCGGGTCTGTCCCTCAGACCATCTCTTACTGGGAACTTTCTTCGTTTCCCGACGGTTCGGGTTCTCGTTCCACTTCCATTTCTCTGATCCTTGGTTTGGCCGCCCATGGTGCCCGTCTTTGAGATTGTCCATTCCTTTGTTGACTAGTATAGTCCCGTCCGTCCCTTGCATTGTTGCAATCTTTTGATCGATAATTTGGTTTTCCGCATTTGAGGCATAGCTGTTCTCTGAGGCTTCTTCTGAACTCGTTGTTGGGTAGCCTCCAGTTAGACTGCCTTCGTGTCGCATCGAGGTCCATTGGGTCTCCTCTTTGGTCGTTGATGGATGGCCAGAATGTGCCATCCTGGTTTCTTGGTACTTCGGTAGCTCGGTTTGATGTATTTTTCTGTTGTATGCTGTTGACGAAGTTAATGTGATTTTCCTTTCTGATAGCCCAGTTTGCGAGGTCTTCGACATCGTCCGTTTCGTAGTTGTCTTGTCCCCATGCGTCTTGTAGGGTCCAGTTGATTCCTTTAAGGAATATCCGTTGCATTGATTGGTCGTCGTAGTCCGCTTCTTCTGCTGTTTACCAGAATTCGTTCCAGTAGTCGGTTATGTTTCGTTTTCCTTGGACCATGCCCTCGATCTTGGTTCTTGCTGCGTTTTGTGCATCGACGTCGGCAAACTGTCTTCGGAGTGCATCGGTAAATCGGCCCCAGGTTTCCCAGCTTGCTGTCTTTCTTCCTTCCGCGTATGGTGTGATCCATTTTGCCGCTGCTCCCCTTAATAGTGACTTTGCGTATGTCACCTTTTCAGTGTCGATGGTGATGCCCGTCGCCTCATAGTACAAGTTGCCTTGTGCTATGAATGTCCGTAGTGTCTCCCGTTCTCCTTTGAATTCAGGTGGTGGCATGACCTTCAGTTTCGAGGTCCCTCCCCCACCTTGTGCTAATTGGATATTTTGTCGTAGTTGTTCTTCCTTGAATCCTGCTAATTGGATTGCCGTCGCAGGGCCGCCTGCTGGGGGGTTGCTCGGTCCGCTTGGTGCCGCTGGTGCTGACATTGTGTTTCTTCTTGTGATGGTTGGTGATGCTGTCCCTTCAGATCCTGCTGGGGATCCTGGTTCCAGTGATACTGGGCTTCCGGCCCTTGATGTTCCGACTGATTGTTGAAGTGCTTCTCCTAAAGTTTCTGTGTCGAATACTGCTTCTGCTAGTGGGTCTTCGTGTTCTTCCGACGTCTTGTCTGTTTGTTAGGTGCTGCGATGACACGCAACCAAATGTAACAATCCTTCCCTCCGGACAATACTTGCAGCAGGTAACAACTTCGAGACTCTCGTGCACTACTTTGATAGCCGAACACACTTGCTCCTATCGTGTAGTCAAGAACTCGCTAAGAGACACTTCTCTTTATTTGCCATGAATCGTGATAGTAAAGATAACTTGAATTGATAGTATAAGAAAGTACTTAGATGGTTGCGTGAGGAACTAACTCCTCGTCGGTTTTTTATCTTCTTTTTTTTCTTTTTTTTTTTTTTTTTTTTTTTTTTTTTTTTTTTTTTTTTTTTTTTTTTTTTTTTTATATCATATATTCGTTGTTTTAAGGTACAAGAAATAGCATGCATCATCAGATATGGCCAAAACAAAACCCACAAACACACAACAAAACAAACTTAAACAAAACCCAAAAGCAAAAACTATTCCTCCAGTCGCGTCGAACCCAGACGCATTTGAAAAACATAACAAAAACAACTTATAAATACCAAAATCAAATCATGGCGAACAAATAAAACATCAAGAAATTCAAACAGGCACATTTAAACTCTTAACAGCTAAGGAACAAGCGGGGCGTTGCATATCATCAGGGCCCTGGCGCGCGTGTCTGTCATACCTTCTAGGAGGTTGCCGGATGTGAGGAATTTTGGAAGCGGACCCCTGCTAGGGGGCGCCAGGGGGGTGACGGATGGGACC
>QOVD01001762.1:0-15941 GCA_003521225.1 Tuber microsphaerosporum | reverse complement strand
GCAGATGGGACCTCCGGGGGGGGTGGGACCGGGAAGGCAGGCATATCGGGGGGGAAGCCTGTGGCAGTCGAGAGGACATAACCGGCTACACCTTTGAGGAGCGAGGCGGAGTCCCACAATGGGGACGATGAGTTCAGCGACAGGTCCCTTGGGAGAAAAAGGGAGCGCGCTTCCGATCTCGCTGTGCAGGTGCTAACTACCCGTCGGCTACTGCCCTCCTTATATAGGCATTCCTCCCACAACCCTAACCCTGGTGACTCATACCCTTGAGTCACACGACCTCATAACTCCTAGCGAGTCATGTGTGAAATCCATCAGCTGACTTCCATCAAGTCAGCTGCGCAACATACCTAAACCAATCATAATTCAAATAACAAGTCATGTGCGCAACTCGCGTCACATGAGTAAAACCCATGACCCATAATATGAGTCATATGCGAAAATCATAAATCATATGACCACAATCGTGTATCATGTGAAATACATCAACCAATTACATTATAACGATAACATCGCAAGTGCGAGTCATGTTAAACAAATCACAAACCTATGACTCATAACCATGAATCATGTGAAACCATTTTCCTCGCTTAGTCAGGTTTGTGACAGCATCACACTATCTAAAACCCCCTCTCCAGGTCCGTTTCCACTCAAAAATCGCCTTTCTCTGTCACTTAACCCACACTTGATGCCATGGTGACCAAGCCAAAAGTGGACCACACAACCCAAATTGTCAAAATGTGACACGTCACCCGGAGGTTAATTTTCAAAAATTTTGCTTCTAAGCGGAATGGAGGATATACGGGAACTTCTTTTTTTTTTTCTTTTTATCAAACTTTTCAATTAAGTAACCAGCTACCAACATGTCCACCAACTACCAAATACTAATTGGGCTTTTTATAGCATTTAGTCTGTTTGCCCATATTCTTAACCTCCCCTTCTTCTTGCATCAATTTTCTCCCTCAAACCCACCCCACGCCAATACTTAATTTTATCCCCCTCTATGCACGGTTCTGCGCCACAATACCCACAATTTTCATCATCCAACTCTAAATCGGAATTGTCATCTTCGCCAAGGAAAGTATCACTTGCAATGAGTGATACTGCCCTTCCAAGCGACTTTCCTTTAACATTAGGCCTATTCCTCTCCTCCCCCGAATCCTCCTTCTTTTTCCCCTCCTCTCTTCTTTCTCCCCTCATCCATCTCCCCTCTTCTAACCTCCCCCACATCCTATTCATCATCTCCTTTATATCCACCCTCTCTCTTTTCACATTTCTTACCTCTTCCCTATCTTCCTTCATCAACCTCTCACACATTTCACCACACACCACCAATCCACTCTTCTTCCTCGTTGGCTGCACTGCTTTGAACCTCCTAACTGAGTGCCACCTACCACCCAGCCATAATCCTCTTCTTATCAATCCACTCGCTTCTTTCTCCCCTCTTATTATCACCACCACCATAGAAGATGTCTTACCCCCCTTCATTCTCCTATTTCTCTTATCTTCTTCAACCAACCATCTCGCTCCCTCACTTATCACAAATCTCTCCTCTTCCGACGCAGCCAACACTCCATCAATCCCAACCTCCCACAACCCACCACCAATTTTTAATCCCACAATCACCCTAGATCCACTTAATTCTTCCGGGTCAAACCGTATCCCCTCTCCTATCACTGTCTTTTTGTTCCCACCAAAATAACTCTCCCCATCCCAATCTCTCTTCGTCGAATTTGGGGTAATAGGCCTGCTCGCTTCCACTGTGGATGACTTCCTCGTGGTAAATGGCACCGCCGTTCTAACAAACGTCTTCAATTGCCTCTCCTTCGACTCTAGCTTTTTCTCCGCCTTGCTTAACTTCTCTCTCAGAAAGTAAACTTCCCTCTTTAGACTCTCTGTCGCCTCGTCCATTGTTAAACTGTAAAGATAATGGATATGCAAAAGACGATTGGGGCTGTTGTGACTGGTCGAAAACTCGATCCTGGTTTTGTGCGACAAGTAGCAATTTCAAACACTGGGGTTGTAGCGGTGACGGAGCTTGTAAGGGAACTTTTTTTTTTTTTTTTTTTTTATCAAACTTTTTGGTATATTAACTACATAAACATGTATTGGCTAATAACACTAATCGGGCTTTTTGTAGCATTGAGTCTGTTTGCCCTTTCTGAATATCCATCATCCTGAATTCCCTTCGCCGCCATCGCTTTTTCTTGCTGTCTGACTCGTGTGCCTCTGCCGTAGAAACAAAACTTAGGCATGCAAACCGAGCCGGTAACTCTGTATAGCATCACCTGGACACGGGCTTCTAGGTTCCGGTACCATATATTCCTGAAAATGTAGGTGCATATGCGAACTAAAGGTCCTCAGTCGCCCACAAAATCCCAAACGGTCACTTAACTTATCGCCTCAGCATTTTTAAATAGCGAACGGTTCATCGATCAGGCTTCCCCATCCCCAATCGGATGCCTAAACCTCGACAACTTCCTATCCCTGAATCCGCCGACACCGAAGAGTTCATAAGGTTTCACATAGGCACAATGCCCAGTCTGTCCCCTGTCTCCCCCCGCGAGTAGCCTAACCCCTTATCTCCCACAACTCTCCATCCACCTGTGGCTTAGCGCCAAGGGTTGCGCCACTTGCAATTGGTGACGCCACCCTTCTCTCAGCCACTCAACCAAGTATTTAGCTCGGAGCACTATTCCGCCGAAAGCCGCTCCCCCTAAGCTTGGCAACTTTCAGGGTCCACCACATTCTCATGTAGTCTCCCCCAACTCTGGTGGCTACTCTCACCTAGCCGTGCGAGAAATCACTCAAAGGCCAAATCTCTAGAAAATGTGCTTCTTCAAGGACTAGTCAACTGCTAAAATCCCCTACTATCCACACAAGATCAAAACCCTCTACCCCTTTTGGAGGCAAAAGAATCGGAACTGTAATTTCCCGGGCTAGTTCCCATCCAACATGACAGTGAACAAGAAGCTGCAAAAAACCAGTACTGTTATTTAACTCATCTCTCCGTAATCGCTACCTGGTGCCACATCCACAGATGCCGTGACTTGAACACGGAAGAGTCCCTTCTAGAGTAAACGCCGGATTCAAACGATAAAGAAAAATGAAGCCATTGCGAAATAGCTAACAGTGAAAGCCATAGGCCAAATCCCCAAAAGTGACAGGTCACAAGAGGTGGGGAAGTGGTTGTAAGAGCAATGGAGTTGTACGGGAACCTTGTTTTTTTTTTATTTTTTTATCAAACTTTTCGATTAAGTAACCTGCTACCAACATGTCCACTAACTACAAAATACTATTCGGGCTTTTCATAGCATTCAGTCTATTTGCCCATAATTTCTAACCTCCCCTATTCCTCTCATCAATTCTTTCCCTCAACCCTGGTCCACACCAACATTTTACTACCCCATCCACCAATCTCGGCGCCATGCCACAATACCCACAATACTCATCATCCAACTCTTAATCCCAATCATCAGTCTCGCCAAGGGAAGTACCACTTGCAATGGATAATACTGTAACGGCCCCTCAGGGTAGTGCCGTATATCGATAGGATAACGATAGAGTCTCTTTACCAAAGTGCGGTATCTAACGAGACTAAGTACCGGAGGCTTAGACTAAGTTGTTGTAACAAACTTCTTACTATATCTCAACTACTAAGTAGTTCCTAATAGTAGGCGTTTGGTAAACCTTACTGAATACTAAACATTCTCGAAGCGAACTGAAGAAGTAACTGTTCAACCAAGTATATTGAAAACTCTGTCTGTCGAAGTCTGCCTTCTCTAATTCCAGAGAATAGCATGTCTTAAATACACTTTGTCAGGCAATCCCGTGCCTTGCTAACAATAATAATAAGGCTCCGAAAGTGGCAGCCTTGAAACTCCTTAGGTATCAAACCTAAACATACCAAGTATCAAACGATACTTAAAACCATACATAAAACATACTGAGTATCAAACGATACTTGAAACCAAACATAAAGCATACTGAGTATCAAACGATACTCGAAACCAAACATAAAACATACTGAGTATCAAGCGATACTCGAAACCAAACATAAAACATACTGAGTATCAAACGATACTCGAAACCAAACATAAAACATAGTAACTCTGGTACCTGTACCGGTTACAGATACCCTCCTTCCAGACGACTTTCCTTTGTTTATTGGTCTATTCTCTTTACCCCCTGAACCCCTTTTATCTTCTCCCTTCTCCTTTCTTTCATCCTCCATCCATCTTGCCTCTTTCAATCTCCTCCATATCCCATTCATCATCGACTTCATGTTGACTACCTCTCTCTTCACCCTCGACACTCCTACCTTCTCACTCTTCATCAATTCCTCTACCATCTCCCCATACCAAACCCATCCACTCTTCTTTCTCGTCGGCTGCACCGCTTCAAATCTCCTAACTGAGTGCCACCTGCCACCCAGCCATAACCCTCTCCTAATTAATCCACCACTCTCCTTCTCGCCCCTTACCATCACCACCACCGTAGAAGATGTCTTACCCATCCTCTTCCTCTTATCTCTTTCCACTTCACCTACCAACCAACGTGACCCCTCACTTATCACATAACCTTCTTCCTCCAGCGTAGCCAACACTCCACCAATCCCCACCTCCCACAACACACACCCAACTTTTAATCCCACAACAACCCTTGATCCCCCCAATCCTTCCGGGTCAAACGGTATCCCCTTTCCCCTCATCTTCTTTCTGCTCCCACCATAATACTCATCACCAATCCAATCCCTCTTTATCGAATTCGGGGTAACAGGCCTGCTCGCTTCCACTGTAGATAACTTCCTCAGGGTAAATAGCACCGACGTACTCACAAAGGTCCTCAACTGCTTTTCCTTCAACTCTAGCTTTTTCTCCTCCTCGTTTAGCTTCTCCCTAAGAAAGGAAACTTCCCTTCTGAGACTCTCTATCGCCTCGTCCATTTTCGCTTTAATTCGCTAACGGTTATACAAAAGACGACGGTGGCTGTTGTGACTGGTCGAAAACTCGATCGTGGTCTTGTGCGACAAGTAACAATTTCAAACTCTGGGGTTGTAGCGGTGACGGAGCTTGTACGGGACTTTGCGGACGCGGCTGTATATAGGGGGCCTGTGCACGAATTTAACAGGGGCAATTTTGGTGAGAATTCCCCAAAGTGGAGTTATACCCCCCGACTTTCGGGTACTTCTTGCCTGGGACGTGTAGTGACTCAATAACGGAAGTTCCTAGGATGGATTAGTGCTTTCCTGGAACGGTATAGTCTGAGTCCCTTGGCTGAGTTTGATCTCATTAACTTGTTTTCACAATTCTGTTAAGCTGCCAAACTAAACCTAATGTTGGCTGATCTGCGATTCACAAAGGCTTCCTGAGATGGAGAATCGTATGAGTTTTTACGGTACTGGTAAGTTAGCCTGAAGCCCCTGAGCGTGTTGGATCTCATTAACTGGCAGCCGGAATTCTGTTCGCTTGTCAAAATAAGCCTATCGTGAGCTCACCCTCTGGTAATCTAATTGTGGATCCACGAGCACGATAAATACCGTGCGGTACTTTCACAGGTTCATTCCCCACTTTTTTACCAAGCCCCGTCTGATTAGCCTCAGCGCTGCCGAGAGTGTCGGGTGGCGTCTAATCTTTCTAATCGTTTATTAACGTATCGTACTTGAACGCTGCCTTAAGCCCCAATTCTGCTCTACCGTAGTGTCCTTTACAAGACATTCTTCGAACTTGTTGCGCAAAGGCTCTGTGGAATGTGCATCATTAGAAGGTGATTGTGAAAAAACGAGTCGAGTCGCTTCACGCTTCTTCAACTCTGTCTTGCGCATTCCCGTAACCCCGCTAGTATCGACCTCATACTATCGGCAGTCCTCTCCGTAGCGCTCTAGGTTCGGCCAACACTTTGCACAGAATATCATGGATCGCCCTGCGCACCTATGTCCGGTCAACTTTGGCGACAAAAACACCGAGAGCGGCAACATATCGCACAGTTTTAACACCACATACATCGGCAATGCAGCCGATGAGAAGTCGGAGTTTCTACACTGGCTTTCGCCACTAGAGCCTCAAAACAGACATCAAGACGTGCGTGCTGGCAGATTTGATGGTGTCGGGGAGTGGCTTTTACAAACAACCGAGTTTCGGAGGTGGAGAGGTAATGAAGGTGGAGCTGAGAGGGCTGTCTTGTTTTGCTCCGGGGAACCGGGAGTGGGGAAGACATATCTAAGGTGAGTCGTGAGGCTCATTGAGTGACACGAATATGCCTAACGGCCAGCAACACTAGCTCCCTAGTGATCGACACCCTATACGAACAGGCAAGCAAGGAGGAAATCACTGTCGTGATTTTATATTGCGACTACCAGGAGCAGCACAAACAGACAACCGCCAATATGATAGGATCCATCTTGAAGCAGCTGGTAGCCAAAGACCGTATTCCGAGATCTGTGCAGGAGGCGCTCATGAAGGCAAAAAATGAGTGCGGCAGTCGGGGACTGCGCCTTCTAGATCTTATAGCAATTCTAACGGAGTCAATTGCTTCGTTATCCCAAGTTTTTGTCTGCATTGATGCACTTGACGAATTTGTGTCGGAGAAACTCCCAGAGTTTCTTGTATCACTGAGAGATATTGTTCGAGGGCTGCCAAACGTGCATGTGTTCCTTACTGGGAGGCCCTATGTCGGAACCCAAGTCCCGGGACATTTTGCCGAGGTGGTTACGGTCCCAATCAGCCCTAAACAAGACGATATTAGGAACTACTTGCAGAGGAAGTTCGAGATGGCTCCGGAGCCCCACGAGATGAGCGATGGTTTGCAGACAGATATTAAAGATTTTATCCTAGGCAGTATATCGAAATCGTTCGTCCGAATATCGTCGCATATAAATAATCATAGACTTACTAACGATCACGCGCAGATTCCTCCTTGTTTCGCTAAGCATCGATACTATTCTAAAAGAGGCGACTAACTCCAACAGAAGAAGAAAGCTGAAGCAGATGTTAAAAGGTGATGGTTTGGGAGATGTCTATGCGAAAACCCTAGAACGAATGAAAGCACAGGAAGGTCAGAGACCAGCATTCGGATTGAAAGCCCTGATGTGGGTAGCGCATTTAGAGCGACCATTACAAGAAAGGGAGCTATGCCAAGCGTTGGAGGTTGAGATAGGATCTATGGATCTTAATCCTGAAAGCGGTCCGGCAATAGAGACACTCCTAGGGTGGTCTCTCGGGCTCATAACGCTTGAGAAATCCACAACCACCGTCCGGCTTGTCCATTTCACCCTGCGAGATCATCTAGCCAATAATCCGGTCCTCCCCGGAAGCCCCCACTCCATGATCGCGGAGATTTGCTTAACATACCTCCATTTCAAGTCTGTCTGTGGGCTTCCATCATCTCCTTCTTTTGACGTGTCGGCCTTCCCGCTTCTAAATTACGCTTCCTGCTACTGGGAAAGGCACGCAAGGAGGGAGATGACGCAAAATGGGAAAAACCTTGTTCTGGGACTCCTAGATAAATTTGGCCAGCATACATCCTCGAGGATACTCTTGATACATGGGGGTTACCCTATACGATTGTGGAGGTGGTCTTCTGATCTGGAATGGGATAAGTTTAGGGGATTTACGTGTCTCCATTGGACAGCATCCCTTGGGATGTTGGAAATGACTAGTGCTTTATTGGAGATGGAGGAATGTGATTTGAACGCGACTGACGAAACGGGTAATACAGCAATTGCATGGGCAGCTCGAGGGGGGCATACGGATATCCTGAAGAAACTATTGGAACGAAAGGATATCGATCCCGACAGTGCCGATAAAGATGGCCGAACACCACTCTTGTGGGCCGTCTCCAGGAGACATGAAGAGGCCGTGAAGTTACTCCTGGAACGCAAGGATGCGGATTTTGGCCTGACACCTAACGGTAGAATACCAGTGGCCTCCGGCACTCCGTTATTCACCCAGATCCTGATTGATTCTCTGGTTATTTCCGTTTCACTCTGTCTTTTGGTTTTCCTTAATTGGATTATTCCTTCTTGGTCGTCAGTTTTGTTATTATTTCATCGGTAGCTCCCACTTAGGGAGTGGATGCGTGGATGAATCTTGATGGATCTGGGCACAGCCACACGGTTGCGGGTTATTGGCAACGATTGCTATTGGGACACTGGCGTAGGATAGTAGAAGATGCTTAGACATGATGGTGTAATGGATGGGAAGTTTTAGGGGACGGGCAAGAGTGTTAGGTTTGTGCTTCTCTTATTTTATTTTTTTCTCTTTTTGAAATTTAGAATTTTGGTGAACATCCTCCGCGCTTACCCTCCTCTCCCCTATATTAGAATTTCGTGAGGGAATAGACTTTTGTAACAAACAGGAAATGGACATTAGGTTGCATATGTTTTGGTGCTATTTACTTTTACATTTTCCTTACATGTATCCTAAGGGGCTGTTTGGCAAGCCATGATTTGAGATAGCCGTAATCTGAAATCATGATTTGCAAACAGCTCTCTGCTAACCCTCAAGACTCACTAGCATTTACTAACAAAATACCTAAGGGCCCAAAACAAAAATATTATAGCCCCTAATATTCATACACACACTATGAAATTTCCCAAATCATGATTTGAAAATGCTGCCCCGCCAAACGCCATGAATATTTCAAATCACAGCGTGCCAAACAGCCCCTATATAGTTTAAGTACAAACGAAAGTTACATGCAACTACAATAATTATTGTTTCCTCTCTTCCGATTTGATCATTCATTTCATTCACATTTGCCCACTACTCATGATCGGGGCATAGGGGTAAGAGAGATGGAGGAAGAAACAGGGCTAATTGCCGATTTATGGAGAGTAGTCTGGATATGTGAAACATGATCGAGGTGCAAAACAGCCACCCGAGGCATGTTACTCGTTACAGGCCAGAAGTGACCGAAAATACGAGTGGTGAGTTTGTGGCGCGCACGGATTTTTTACCATATATTTTCCGAACCCCTGTTTTCGGTCACTTCTTGCCTGTGACAAGTACCTACAGACCCCTTTGCGCTGTAGCCCACGTCAAAGAAGGTCCCCCGTAACAACTTACCGGAGTAGCCTCCCACAGTACCGCACTTTCTATGCTACTAACGCTACCATACTTATCGCTGAAAGGTTTCCGCATTTGGCCGGTATTTTTGGGGCAGCATCACGGGTCAAATCACACACGCATCCCGTCAACATATAGCTAATGACGGATATCATCCCCATAGTCCTCGATAGACTGCGATAAAGCTGTCCGGAAGATTTCACCGTTAGAGAGTCTATTGGGGCTTCTATGCCCAGCAGGAACAGGCGGGTATCATGACAGGAGCCACATTGAAGGAACTGGTGGTCGAGGGGATGAAATTCTAGACTCAGTACGGGGGTTAGGTTTCTCATCAAAGGTGAGGTTTCCCAATTATGAATCTCGACCTAGAGTTTTTTCGGTTGATCTTGGTTTGCTGTTCTAGCGCTACCCGCAGTAACTTATCATACCGATATGGCAGTACGACCTTAGTGACAAAATAAATGGTCCTCCACCGGGTTTTCCACACAAAACGACCGTTTTTAAAAGGTGCGTACTTACTACTATAACATTAGAAAAATCCAGGCAGCTTTTGGGTAGTACAGTCTAACATGGAGATTCACATACTTGAACACCAAGTTACAGAAAACATGCTACGAATTCTGAGTGCCAGGGTTCTAAGAGCCCAAAACCACTTGCCAAAACAGTCAATTTGTATGGGATTACTGCATGGCAACCGCACTGGCTAGCTTCACTTGCTTACTGCTAGCATTTAGTAGAGTGAAAAAATTAGCATTTTATATGTTAAATTCTCTGTGATTCCCTTTCATTTGATTATTTTTAAAGAATAGAATTTGTTGTCTACCTTGGTGGTGGTTGGCTAAACTTGGGCATTTTGTCCGGAAAACTGGGGGGAAGTCCATTTTTTCGTCGCTAAGTTCGTATAGGCATGATTGTAATTACTGGCATAATCTTAAAATAGGTACATCAAGCAGGAAATCTAAACTTGTTGCGCTATACTGGCAGTGGTCCGGACCGCAAGGATTTTATGACCCACCGTGCGCCATTGTGTGTATCTAGTAGAAATGCAGTATATCTAAGTCAAAAGCAGCGGATTTTGGAAACAGGCTCTTGATCACACTTCGCTTCAGCAACAACCAAAAAACTTACCAGAGAGAAAAAAGATATCTATAGAACTCACAACGACAACTCACCTCACCAAACGCCCCTAATCGAGGCACCCCCCCTTTTAGACACAATGTAACAAAGATTTGACTTCGATCGTACGAGTTTGGAATGGGTGGGGAAGTTAGCTCATTTTTGTCTCATCACCATCTAAACGGTAAAAGCAGGAGTACATATAAAACAATATGAAATCCTCCAAGGCCCTTCCATCACCAGACATATCGGTCTTCTTCCTCCCATGCCCCCCTCCCCTGGTACACTCCCACGATAGCAAAGGGAAAGACATGCTTCACAAAGACTCCCATTATCCATAGCTTCCGTGCAGTCTTTTTGACTCTCGGGTATTCTATTTAGTGAATGCATCAATCCAAAAGCACCTCGCCGAAACCTTTTACTAGAACAATGGGAGGAATAACTTAAGTATGCTGAGCAACATTTAATGGCCTCTAACATCCTGCTCTCGATCTGTCCCATCAACAATCCACAACCTCTCCTCCCCAGCCCCCCCCCCCCCGAATCCTGGCAATATACACCTTCGCATTACCACTGGTAACACCCTAGGTGAGGTGCACAGGGTGGCTATGGGGAGATGGGGCTCCCCAGGCTGCTGTCCTGTGCAGGCAAGCCCTGCCCAGACAGTTATCGAGCACAACTAGAGACAAGACTGAGAGGAGAAGGGAGGGGCGGATGCTTGGTGTGCCAGGTGTTGGAAGTCTTTGATGCTACTCAGCATGCTCAGCATATCCTACTCAGCTTGTCGCCTTATTGTTCGGACAAAGGTTCGGAAATGTGCTTTGGGTTGATACATCCGTCGGGGGAAAGTAGATGAGCTCAAGTGAAAATGAAAGAGTCGGATGCATGTGAGCTATGATTTGCGGGACTCTGTGATGCCTGTTTTTGTTTTTTTGTTAGCACGTGAGTCTGTGAAAGGGGGAGGGGGATAGCCGTAGAAGAGTATGGATATATGTTGGATTCAATGGGAGAATGGGAGGCCGACTTCTTGGTGGTTTATACATAATCCTGTGTTTACCGCTAATTAGTTGAACGTGAGCGAGGGAGAGAGTGAATGAGAACGTGCGAAGGTCCCCACTTACCCAAGTCTGTGTATTTGCGATTGGAGTTGTTGCTTTAATTCTTGGCGTTTCGTTTCAGTGTCGCCGTCGCAGTTCAAAGCCGAGTGACTTTGCGCTAGGGCACGGAACTTGGGACGCGGGAAGCGAGTAGAATTGAGTTTATTGGCCAACTCTGAATATAGATATTATATGGTAAAATTGACACAATTTGTATGTAATTTATATGTAGTTTTCCATCTCTCTTTTGACCACTATTGCTGTGAAAAATGCTTATAGAGTAAATTAAAATTAGGTTACTCTGAATATATAAGACTTATACTATCCTTCTATTCAATTTAGAATTTCCTTCTTGGAGGGGTTTCAGCCCATTTATCCATGGGAAGGAGAGCAACTCTTTTTTGAAATAGGCAATCTTAAAACCACTATACCAGAATTACAATTTATCACCAGGAAATAAAAACTAGATTTTCAGATTCTCTATGTTTGAAAGTACTTGTAGCTGGGTTTTTAAAGTAGTATCTCTATTATTCATTGATATAATCAAATAGAGGTTTGATTTTTTAGTGGTTGCTATGGGTGAGCGGGATCCTGGTCCTGATCGGTTTCCCCGTAAATGACGTTTTGTTTTTTTGTTAAATTCTCAGTTTATTTGTAACTAACTACAGGAAAATCCACAGCATATAACCTAAGTAATGGCCTGAAAACCCAAAAACAAAAGAAACTTCTTTGTTCCCAATATAACAATTTAACAATTAGAAATCACCACCATTCAAAACATTCATTGAAAAAACAATCCGATAATCATGAAGCCAACCCGGCATTTCTGATAAAAGGAAATATTCCCATCTTTTTTGGAAAATTTATCCTATTTTTAATAATATAAGAAGCAAATCCCTCCATCAGCTTCCTTCCTTTCTTTGCATTCTTCCACAGATCAGACTTGGGGTCTATGTCAAATGTCTCCATCAGTATGCAATATGTCTCCCTGGCCAAAGACGGGCATCACATGACATGTTGCATCATTTCTGGCTCGCAGTTGCACCTGGGACATAGGGGATCTATATTCTGATTTGACCAGTTGGTTTGTGCCTTGAGGTAGCTCGTGTTGGCTCTCATCTGGTGTACTTGTCCTGCCACAAATTTCGGGAGCACCATGAAGTTCCAAAATTCCCTGTAGGGCAGTCTGTATTGGTAGTAAGGGGGGTAGGGCTCCCTAGTCCATTTTTCTTGCATTCTCTTGTGTACTGATTCTTTAGCCTCTGTGTGCCTTCTGGTATCATCTGGCGTTACCTGTACCAAGGGTGTCGGGCGTTGCCAATGCCGCTATTTCATCCATCAGCAGTTTGATCTGAGCCGTCATTGTGCAGTTAGAACTCCACGTTTTGGGTCTCATCTGTTAGGAACGCTCCTTACTTATATTGCGCAACCAGTGACAACCTCTTTCCTTATCTTTGTCTGATAAGTAGACGTATATCTCGTAGTATTATTCTGAACTAATAATACTATACGGGAGTACTTCCTTGTTGTATTTTCAATACCTCTCGAGATCCCTCATCTACTAGTCCGATAAGAGGTTGAGGTATACGCTTGGCTTCGCGGTAACAATCTTGTAGAGAGCGTAAAGTGTTTTTATTGTAAAAGTATAAGTAGGAAATAACAGTGAATGATTGCGTAAAGAACTAACTATCCTCCTGCTCTGCGCTCCTTATATAGTTCTTTCCACAACTGCTTAGTCATTCCAATTAATACTTATGAGTCGCTATCGTGACTTATGTGAAAGGATAACATCATATGACTTTACCGAGTCATTACAAAATAAACAACTTAAACAAATTATGAGTCGTGCTTGACTCATATGTGAAATCCCATGACCAAAATGTAGTCATGGTGTGAAATACCCAAAACCATAAGATTTGCAAGCGCGAATCTTGTGAAAACCTACAAACCCTACCGGGTTTGTAACATCATCCCACCTTGATTCATGTCATACGCTGCCCTGCGGTTTGTCTCAAACCTCAAGTCCCCTTTAAGGGGGAAGCTTTGGGAAAACATGGCCGTAACGATGTTGTTTTCGGGAATGGCTGTTGCTAGTTGGACTGCCGTCATTCTCCTCTCTTGTTCTGTGTATATCTCGATTGAGGTCAGGCAGGCCTCAGCCAATAATACTATTATGTTTGTAGCATAGAAACCATTCGTGATCCAGCGTAAAACCCTCTTCCAAAAGGTTTGCATCTTTCTCATCATTGTCTTTGACGGGGTTAGAAACTCAGCCCCGTAAAGGATAGTCGGCAGAAGTATCCATTTGGCTAGTCTTCGAGCCTCATATGGGGATAAGCATTTGCTGGGTAGGGATAGTCTTTGAAATCTCCAGAACGCAGCTTGAGCTAGGGCGAGCCACTTGGTGAAGTGGGGTGATGTTTCGCCGTTGTCTGTTAGCCAGTATCCAAGCCATCTTACTACCTGTCCTGCAGGTCGAACCACGTGTGCTTGTATCGTTACATTGGATTCAGATCTTTCTCCCTTCTCTTTCATCTTCCTCCAATGCATAAGCTCGGTCTCTGCTACGCTGAAAGAGAGGCCAATTGCTTGGGCTACTGTCACCATGTCCACTGCTTTCTCCTCCAATTCCCGTAAATGACGTTACAGATGCCATACTTATCTCATGGCCATTATTCTGATTTTTTTGAGTGACTTTTTTTGAATTGATCTTCTTCGTAACCAGACACACTTCTTGAAGCTTGAAAATGCCCCATAATGGCAACTTGCGATTATTGCGGTTGCTAGCTGCAACTCTCATTTTGTGATTATCAAGGTTTGAAAATCGCGGACCACTAGATGCACCCTAAGCTTTCGAGAATTTTGAAGAGACAAGATATTTGGCCTACCATCAATTCCAGAAACTTGGCTACTTGTGAACCGCTCTGGTTCAGACCAGTTCGTTAAAAGCGAGATTTTACGGCAGTATGGTTCAACATAAGGCTAAAACTGGCACACGTAGAGTTTCTGACGAAACCCGTTGTCGGGCGTTTGTGTAACGAGCTTCGGACCTAGTGATTAGAAACAGTGAGGTCATCTACGGGAGGCGCAAAGCCTCATCTACCCCCCTTTCCCACAAATTCAAGTAATTGCGTTTAACAGGCTCTAAGTTGATCAACACCTTGTCCTCAACGTTCATAGCGGTGAAAATAGAAAAATGTTGCAAGCCTTCAACAATATAAATAACTCTTTCAACACTACAACTACCAACAACTACACCACCTCCGATGATAGATCTGAAATACTGGCGTGGCTATCTCCATTATAGCTATAGGTGCAGCATCGAGACATTATAGCCCGCCAGGTCGACCTTGGAGGAGCATGGCTGCTGGAAACTGAAAGGTTCAAATGCTGGAACAATAGAAATAGGGAGGATGCATCTTACCGTTCAACCTTATTTTGCTACGGAATCCTGGAGTCGGAAAGACCTGTATTAGGTAAGAGAGCGTGTGTCGTTGCAGTGGATTAAAGGATACTATTGCTAATAGGTTGCGATGACAGCTCACTCGTTATCTATATGTACTGTACGTACTTATCAAAATGTCCGATCTGATGAACAGATAAATCACAGATCATCCGATAAGGGTAGGAATTTTCTGTGTTGTGACTGCACAAACTACAAGGCACAGTACCCCCACAAAAAAACTCGAAAATGGCTTGGCATCACCACTCCAAATCAATATAATCATCATCCCTCCCCCATTGGTTTCTCATCAACGCATCCATCTTCTCTTTTTTACTTCAACATACAACTTCTTTTATTACTCTGAATTCCCCTCTTTATCACTACAACTATTCCTATTCACTCATCTCTCTCTTGCTCTTCTTCCCCACTCCCTCACACCAAACTCTTTTCTCCTTGTAGCGTCTTCTACAACGCGGATTTCTCTGATACCCCTTATCCATCTTATTTCTTGTCAGAGACGGTTGCTAACAAAGAGTTTTGTTTCTTTAAACAATCGTCACCACCTACCACTACTACTACACTTATCAACCAACCACTCTCCATTTCCTCTTCTACATCACTTTTAAGGTATTCTTTGTGCTCTATTGCCACTTGCTTTATCAATTCATACAAATTAAGAGTAGATACTGAAACAAGAAAAGATGGAGAGTCATAGGTGTAGTACCTGTCGGCGAGACAGAGAACCTCAAGGGTTCGATATTGATGCCCGAGGCAACCGCCGGAGAACCTGTAGGGGATGCCTGGTAAGAAACGCGCTGTCTTATGTATACGCTATTTTATCTTGTTGATTCAAGGCTAACTAAAATATATTTGCATAGACGAGGCGGCGGGATGCTAGGCATCATGGACAAGCTGCTCAAGGTGCAGTAGAAAATATTGCTGCACTAGAAGCAGTACAGGCTGTGGGCCAGAACTTTCTTTCTGTTCCCACAGCCTTTATAGAGCGCCGTTCTGAATGGACGGCGCATAGTCTGGGTCGCATGAACCTGGTTTGCAGTGCTTGCCATGCATTGCACTGGCAGGCGGAGAAGCTGCAAAATGCACACCGTGCTAGGGCAGGGACCTTTGAGGCCTGTTGCAAGCACGGGGATGTGATGGTGGAGAGGATGAGGGCTTTGCCTGAACCTCTGAACTCCTTGATGACTGGGCAAGATAGTC
>QOVD01001757.1:0-14413 GCA_003521225.1 Tuber microsphaerosporum | reverse complement strand
TTTGGGGTTGGTGTACGGTACCATCGTGGATGGGCTTGTATGGGAGATATCGTATGGTTGATATTCGGGGTAATGTGTAGATAACGGGCCGGCGTAAGATTGTAACTTGAATTACCAGGAGTGGGACTTTATTTATCAGTTTTAAATCGCAAAGAGTTGGATACTGTCTGAGTGATGGTAAGGAACTGGTATAGTCTAGTTCTAGTATTCTGAAATATCGCTGGCGTTAGTTATAAGCGCGGTGGTTGTAGTTCTGCGAAGAATACGAGGTCGTGTGCCTAAAAATGCTAGAATAGTATGATAGAAGTAAAGTCTTTTATCTCCTTTCAGGCGAAGAAGAGAATTAGGTTGCTAATCGTGGATTGCGAGGGTCTACTAGTTATAAATTGCTTTGATTAGTGAGTTTTTCGGGAGTAGAGTATCATACCAGTATTATACTAATGACGAGTACCGGTACGGTACTCCGATTTCCTTCCATAAATCGGTTGCCTGCCGTTGATGCAGGGCATGGAAGTGGGGGGTGTTTGCGGTGCTCGTCTTGAAATTATTCGTAGGGCGATAAAGGATGGCGATTCTGAGGCTAATAATTGGCTCTGGTTACCCGGTTGAAGCTAAACTTTAGAAGCTGTTGTGAAAAGCCCTATTAGAGGGAATGGCCTAGTCGATGTTCGGGAAATGTTGAGTTGGGAAGCCCTTTCATTAGCTCCTTTATTGCCTGATGGTAATGCATTGATTCATTTCGAGGGTTGTGGGTGATGGGAGTGTATAATTGAAAGGTCTATGGCGGGAATAAATGTGGTGATGATGTTCAGGGTGGGTAGTATCGGCGGGGAAAACAACGTGGGAAGTTCCTTGTGCTACGATACAGATCAACACTTCGGTTAATGCCAAGGTCGATCAGTTCCTCATTCAGTAGTGAGACGCGCCTACGTTTCCCGATCAAGAAGAATAATGCTAAAACTAATAATATCACTTGAGACCGTGAAGGGGTGATAGGCGACTACCGCAAAAACTTGCCAAACTCGCTATGCAAGGCCACACATTGTCGCACTCTAGTTGGCCAGTACAATAGCCCACTTCACGAATTTACCCCTCCGATTGGCCACAATTTTTGCACGACGGCCTTGGCTGCATAGCGAGTTTGGCGAGTTTTTGCGGTATGATATAATACATACGGTAGTAGACCTCTTGGTTCGTGGTGTTTTTTCTTTATTTTTGTCTCAGGGGGCAGATTTTTGGTGAGTTTTTCGCCCCTTTTCCAGGGGAAGAAATTTCAGACTACCTAGCACAAGGATCGTTTGTTCGAGTTCTTACGGTAACTTCATGCGCAGCCCCGACGTGGCAAGAGATTTCCGTCCCCCCAAACCTTCTTAGGCAACACCCATCCGTCTGTTCCTTCAGTGCCCATCATCACCTTAAAACAAAAAATTTAAACGAAAAATTCCCCGCACAAATTTCAACCGCAAAACCGATACGCTATACAAAATGAGCCAAGTAGTGCATAACTTGGGCATCACGTACGGCAACAATAACCGCTACTGTGGGAATACCACAAGTTACAACCAATGCAATATATCCATACCCGATGAGAAACGCCAAATTCTAGAGTGGATATCGCCGTTCGCATCTCGGGAAAGGCACCAGGCTGTCCGTGATTCACGGGTGGAGAAAGTGGGAGACTGGCTACTTTGCAACCGAAGCTTTTCCACATGGCGCACATCAAAGGACCGGAAGGCAAAGCCTGTTCTATTCTGTTATGGACATCCGGGAGCTGGCAAGACGTATATTGGGTATGAACTACCGTGGCTTCCTAATCTAGTGCCCTGCTAAAAAACTAGCACAGCTCTCTTGTGATAGATACACTCTCCAATGGTATCGCTGGGATCGATGGGGACGGCGTGGCCGTCGCTTATGTGTACTGCGATTTCAGCATTCGGAATATGCAATCTACGAGCGCTGTATTGGGATCAGTGTTGAGGCAGGTTGTCGGAGCATTGACAGAGATCCCAGATGAGGCACAGCAGGCATTTGAGCGCGCAAAAAAGCAGACAGACGGCTGCGGACTCCGGCTTCCCGAAATTCTCGATATGCTCACCAAGTTTCTTCCAAATTTGAATAGAGCGTTTATCTGTATCGATGCCTTGGACGAGTTCCCTACAAAGCAGCGAGCTCAACTCTGGAACTCTCTACAGCGCATTGTTCGGGAGTGCCCAAACACTCGGCTATTCCTTACCGGAAGGCCTCAGATTAAAACGGAAGTGGAGGAGTATCTCGCCGAAGAAGCCGAAATGGTTGCAATAGAACCAACAGAAGAGGATATAAGAAGATATATTGAGGAGAAGTTGAATGAGGACCTGGATAAGAGTACTATAGATGAGGGGTTGCGAGAAGATATAAGGAGAGTTATCCCGAAAAGGGTCTCAGGAATGTATGTATTAACATGAGATGTTGAATTCTATAAACTGGGCTAATAGTGATCTCTAGATTTCTTCTTGTTTGCCTCGGTATGGACGAAATCCTTGCAGCGACCACCATTCACCAGAAGAGACAAGCACTGGATAGAATGACCAACGGCCTTGGCTTACAGGATGCATACAACACGACATTAGACCGGATAAGACAGCAGGATGGAGGCAAATCGAAGCTTGGGATGGCGGTCCTGATGTGGGTTTCCCGCTGTGAGCGGCCCTTGGAGTGGGGGGAGTTGCGCCATGCACTTGGGGTAGACCTAGTCGCGGAAGAGTTTACTATCGATAATGTGCCTTCGGTAAGGACCGTCCTGGGCTGCACTTTAGGACTTGTCACAATTGACGAATATGCATCAACGGTCCGTCTCCTACATCTCACACTTCAGGAGTATCTTGGAACTAGTCCCACCGTATTTAAAACTCCTCAATCGATGATGGCTGAGACCTGCCTCACCTATTTGAACTCCCTCTCATTCCAGGCGCCGCAGCGAGACCCCGATATAGCCGTGGCGGAATCGCCTTTTCTTGAGTACGCTACACGTTTCTGGGGAACCCATGCAGCCAGGGAGGTGACTCAGGAGGTAAAGTCCCGGGCGTTGCGATTTCTTGATGGATACGAGAGCCATGTATCTGCCACGATTCTCTTGCGAAAGAAGGAATGGTGGGGGCGGTGGTCTGGCGAGATAGTTTATGGAATCAGCGGACTACACTGCATCGCATTCTGGGGCATTGTGGAAATTGCGATTGCCATGCTGGAGGCGAAAAAATGGGACGTGAATGGGCGGGATTCTAGGGGCGGCACACCATTGATGTGGGCTGTAAGATATGGAAACGATAGGATAGTGGAGCTACTCCTAGAGCAGGGTGATGCCAGACCCGACGTGGTCAATCGGGACGGCCGCACAGCATTCTCGTTTGCTGCGGAGTTGGGGAACGAAAGTATTGTGAAACTGCTTCTGGAACGCGGGGATGTCAATCCCAATTCTCTGGATAGCAATTGCCGGCCCCCGCTATCATATGCTGCTGCAGGGAGACATGGAGGTGTAGTCAAACTACTTGTGGAAAGCCCGGATATCGATCCAAATTCATCGGATAGCGATGGCCTAACACCCCTATCGTATGCTGCCAAGTGGGGGCGAGAGGATCTAGTGAAGCGGTTTTTAGGACATGGGGGTGTCAGCCTCAATTTATCGGATGGCAATGGTCTGACGCCGCTATCATATGCTGCAGTTTCTGGATCTGTGGGTGTAGTGAAGCTGTTGTTAGAACACCGGGGTGTCAACCCCGATTTATCGGATAGTAGTGGCCGAACGCCCTTATCATTTGCTGCCTTGGGAAGACAAGAGGGTACGGTGAAGCTGCTTCTGGGACATGGGGATGTCAATCCCAATTCATCGGATTGCAATGGTCTAACACCACTGTTGTATGCTGCCCTGTCGGGAGATGAGAATGTAGTGAGGCTACTTGCAGAGCGCAGGAGTGTTAATCTCGATTCCCTGGATACCGGTTGCCCAACACCCCTGCCATTGGCTTCTATTTCTGGGGCTGGGGGTGTAGAGCTATGCTTGGAACGTGCGGGTCTTAATCTTCGGGGCAGTGATGGCCAAACGCTCCTATTATTCGCTGCTGGGGTAGGAGATAAAGCTCTCGTGCGAGTGCTTCTGGAACGCTGGGATGTCCCCCCCGATTCCCCCGATAGTAATTTCCGAACACCCCTAACGCTTGCTGCCTCGGGGGGACACTGTGGTGTAGTGGAGTTACTTCTGGAACGTAAGGAAGTCAATCCAGACCCATCGGATAAGAATGGTAAAACACCCTTATCGCTTGCTGCCGAGAGAGGACATGAAGGTGTAGTGAAATTACTTCTGGAACGCAAGGAAGTCAATCCCGACTCGGGGGATCACTATGGACGAACACCCCTTTTGCTTGCTTCCGGGAGAGGACATGAAGGTGTAGTGAAGTCACTTCTAGACCGTGGGGATGTCAATCCTGACCCACCGGGCCGGTGTGACCTCACACCCTTATGGCTTGCTGCCTCAGGAGGACATGAAGGTGTAGTGAAGTTACTTCTGGACAGTGGGGATGTCAATCCTGACCCATCAAGCTGGAGTGGCCGAACATCCTTATCGCTTGCTGCCGAGAGAGGACATGAAGGCGTAGTGAAGTTACTTCTGGAGCGCAAGGAAGCCAATCCCGACCCGCGGGATTGCTATGGACAAACACCCCTATCGCTTGCCACCAAGGGAGGACATGAAGGTGTAATTGGGTTACTTCTCGGACACAGTGATGTCAATCCGGACTGGCGGGGTTTCAATGGCCAAACGCCGCTATCACTCGCTGCCTGGTGGGGACACGAAGGCGTGGTGAAGTTACTTCTCGAACGCGAGGATGTTAATCCTAGTTCATCGGATAACGATGGCCAGACACCCCTATCACTTGCTGCCTCGAGAGGACATGGGGGTGTGATGAAGTTGCTTCTCGAACGCAAGGATGTCAATCCCGACTCACGGGATTCCAATGGTCAAACACCCCAATCACTCGCTGCCTCCGGGGGACATGAAGGTGTAGTGAAGTTGCTTCTGGAATGCAATGAAGTCAATTCCGACTCCCCGGATAGCAGTGGCCGAACACCCATATCATCCGCTACCTTGGGAGAACATGAAGGCGTAGTGAAGCTACTTCCAGAACACGGCGATGTCAATCTCAACTCATCGGAAAACGGTGGTCAAGCGCTCGTTGCCACATCCGCCCTCACCCCTACCTTTGCCTCTGTTTCGAGATCATCTTTTTTCTTTCTGACTTCAATCCTGTTCATTTTCTATTTCTTACTTTTTTAGAGTACCACGGATGTAGGGATTCTCGTGAATTACTTCACTCCATTCACGGCGCTTGGCCATAATCTATATTTGAGTGTTGGGTTCGATGCGTTTCGTAATCTTGTCTACAGGATACTGGTGTTTTTTTATTACTTCCATTTTTAGCCCGGAATCTCCTTGTCTAGTATCTCTAGTGTGTTATATTAGAAGTATTCATTTGTGATCGCAATATATACCTCATTGCGATCAGCAAGCTGAGCTTGCCTAAGGTAGATTACAAGACCAAAGGTTTCCTGGGCATCCACCCGTCTTAGATTGTTTACCCTGCCGGCCATCTATTCATCCGCCTTCGCTCAACCATCCCAGCACACTATCCGAGTAGCTCATAACTAGGCATTCTCAAATTCTCAACCAACTTGGCAACACGGTAACATAAAGAAGGGCGATCGCCTCCCCCGCCTTCTGCACATTCGCTGCTTATGAGTTCACTATTTTTCTGCATGTCTTCGGCGAAAGGTGTTCTTGTTGGTACACTTGGAGAGACTGAGGAACGGAGTTTCTCAAGATGGGAGGATGGAAACTAGCTGGGTGAGAGTGTGATCGGCAAGATTGGGGAACAGGATAATGGCGCGTTAAGGATTGACACTTTATGCAAGTGGTACAGTATAATACTGACTTAAAAGCGAAGGTCTCACGATGATGGAGGATCTACACTCATGCCCCATGGAATTACGTATTATACTAATTAAATTATCCCTTGTCACTTGCCATTGGCAATTCCTCTTCGCACTTTTTCTAGCGAGTTTGTCGAAAATAATAATCTACTCGGAGGTAATGATCAGCGATGAGGGTTTTGCGCAGCGGAGTGGAGTGGCTCAAGTGAAGACACAGACTTTGTATTAAGCGGTGATGGAGTTCATTATTGATTGGATAGAGTGTATCTCAAGGAAATTCGCAAGGAAATTTAAGAACAGGAAGGAAGGAAGGAAGAACAAATAGGAGAAAACTTTTTATATCTTGCGCAGAGTTCGTTAAGGGGCGGGGTGGGGCGCGTTTTCATTCCCCAGGCCCGCCGTTACACGGGGCTGGGGGGATATTTTTGTCTGGGGATTGGAGTGGTGCCTGCAGAGCCTTAACTTTTCAGCTTGCCAAAAAAAAAACTTCCCTTTCTCATTGCCCCCCCCCCTTTGATCTACGAACCGGACTACTAACAAGAATAACAATAGACAAGACAAGATAGGTTGGGCAGGATATCGAAACCCCGCCATTGCCATAAACAACAGGGTTGGTATGTGACCGATTATTATAAGAATGTGTGGAATAACTCCGAGATATCGGTGCCGGAAAAGAAGCGCTAGATTCTGGAGTGGTTGTCTCCCTTGGGACCTCGGGAAAGGAATCGGGCAGTGAGTGAGAGCGGCGTGGATAGACTAGGAGACTCGTTTCTCCGAATAAACGAGTATCGGAGGTGGCATACCGGCGAAGATCAGGGTCATTCTGTTATGGAGGCCTGGGGGTGGGGAAGACATATCTGAGGTGTGTAAAAGTAGTCTTATTGAAATATCGTGCAAAACTAAGCCTGTGAGCACTAGCTCTCTGGTAATAGATGCGTTATACAATTTTATTGATGAGGACAAAGTGACTGCCGCTTGTGTGTCTGCAACTTCCATGCCCATAAAGAGCTCTCCACAGCCAGCGTGTTAGCAGCGCTCTTAAAGCGCCTTGTGGCCTGGTGGAGCCGATTCCGGAGACAATAAAGGGGGCATTTGGGCAAGCGAAGAGAATGGCTGACGGTAGGATACTCTGGCTCCTTGAAATCAACCAAAGATTTGTCAATTCTCTCTCACATTTGCGACGAAGATATACGAGCACTGACGCTTTAGATGAGTTTTCACAAAAGATCGACCGACTCTTTACACCAAGT
This sequence comes from Tuber microsphaerosporum, assembly GCA_003521225.1. Taxonomy (NCBI): domain Eukaryota; kingdom Fungi; phylum Ascomycota; class Pezizomycetes; order Pezizales; family Tuberaceae; genus Tuber; species Tuber microsphaerosporum. The sequence goes on along the minus strand of QOVD01001757.1, from coordinate 7,205 downwards.
TATGCGGGAATGCCCAAACGCCAGGCTATTCGTTACCCGACGGCCACGCACTCGAGAGGAATGAGGAAATATCTCCCCGGATACCCCGATCTAATGCCCATAAAGCCCACCTAGGAGGAAATTCAGCAATCTGTTACTATGAGGCTGGAAAATGGCTCAGAACTAGATGCGATGGGTATGGACTTGGAGGCGGGTATTCTTAGAATATTTCCTGACAGGACTCCGGAGGTGTATGTAATATCCGTAGATGGTTAATAGGAGGTTACCGGCTAACAATGACCTCTAGACTTCTTATTTCTCTGACTATGGATGCAGTTTTCGAAGATGTAACAATATATTATTATTAGAGGAGACAAACAGTTTAAAAGATTGCCAGCCGCATGGGCTTGGATGATGCATGTAGCACAACATTAAGCCGCATAAGAGAGCGGAAAGGAGACAAAGTGAAACTCAGAATGGAGGTGCTGATGCGGAATTCACATTCTGAACAGCTGCTAGAAGGGGAAGTGCTGCGTCATGCATTAGTGGCCGCGGTGGGAACTGGTGACTTCAATGTACGCAATCTCCCGTTGATAAAAACCTTGTTAAGCAGGACTCTAGGACTTGTCCCAGTGGATGAGCAAGTATCAACACTCCCAGTTGTGCATTTCACTCTTCCAGAATATCTTTGGCTCATCCCACGTTGTTCATCACACCTCACTCGATGATAGCCGAAATATGCCTCACCTATTTTCGCTTTCAGTTAATCTGTAAGTTGTCAACTACTCTCTCCATACTATCCCTTCCATAGAACTGTTTCTCTAGTATGCTTTATGTTACCAGGGATTCCATGCGAAGAAAGAGATCATGGAAGGCGCTGGAAACCCTGCATTCATACCATTTGTAATTACGCACTAATATATTCTGTCTTGTCCAAGTAATACTCCAGGTTGCAGTATTGTGCACGGCTGAAAATTTACCGTAAACTATACCGGTAAGCCCCAATTCACTATAAAATGTCCTGCTGGGTGATGCTATCTGTTATAATTAGGTTAATGTTGAGAAAGGCACTCCCGAATTTTCTTTTCCTCCTGCAACCCGGGCATCTAAGGTATTTTTTCATACCGCCCTTGCAAACGGTTCCTGTAAAGGGCTAAGTGAGTTAGGGTACTGTATCCTGGTGTGGCATTGTATGTAAACTGGGGTTCTGAACTGTCCCGGTATTGTGGAGTATGTCTAGACCAGGAATGGCAGTCAGAGGTATGAGAGCTGACATGGGAATGTTATTTACAGAGGCCCGATCTCAACCTTAAATCCTCCGAACCTTCCTTTTATTTATATTATAACTTGGTTTCAAACTCCTTTGGTTTGCTCTGAAAATCTCACACACAAACCTTTTTCTAATATACTACTACATCCAATTCCTCTCACCAATCAACTTCACTTGGCTCTGTAAAACTATCTCTCCCATAATTTCGATTTTCAACATTTCGTCTTTCAGGACCTAATTATCTCAATTACTTAAAATGGCACCTTTCATATGGAAGTTTCTCCTTTCATTCACCTCGGAAGTATCTACTAACTCATACGGTACAGTCCAGGATGAATTGGCTTTTCCCAACTTGAATTTCATCAAAAATTTTAATCTATCGTAACTAAACCAATACTAGCTCACACGGTGAGTAGTTTTCTGAGTCGGGCTTTACTTGTATTAATTTGTAATCCTGGAGCTGAAGTGGTGTTGTGTACTGTACTGTTGAACCAAGCCGTTTCAATTTGTCTGGTAGCTTCGAAAGTTGCTTGTGGTGTGGTGTTTGCATGAAACAGGAAATGGGCAGCGGGTTCCGGGGTGCGGAGGTTGTGTATGCTTTGTTTGAGAGGGTGCTTGGAGTGATGGGTGTGTTGTGAGGTTGCTAGAGGTTAGCTTTGCATTGACGGTGGTGGAGAAGGAGTGGGGAGGAGTGCGTTTTGGGTGATTTTTTAAAAAAGATTTGGCTGACTGCGGGGGTGTAGGGGGGGGAAGTAGTGGGTTGTTGTATTTTCTTCGTGTCATGTAGGTGGCCGAAGGGGTTTCTGGAGAATTTGGGCGGGGGTCTGGAAGAAGGTGTGATGTTGTGGTTAAGTTAGTGTTAATTGGAGTTGGCGTACAGTATTATTGTGGATGGGATGGTAGATGGGTATCGTATGGTAGGATTCGTCCTAATGTAGGATAACGGGCTTGCGCAAGCCTGTAACTATTTATCAGTTTTGGATCGTAAAAAGCTGGATACCGTCTGAGTGATGGTAAGGAAATAGTATAGTCTGGTTTTAGTGTTCCGATATATCGCTGGTGTTACAGTCGCACCCCGTTGTCCCGGACCTCACTCTCCCGGATCCCTCGTTGTCCCGGATGAAATTCTCTGAATTCTAAATTTTTTTGCACCAAAACCTAATCCGTTGTCCCGGATAATTCGCTGTCCCGGACAGATTCTTTGGTTTTTGGCCGGATTTTGGCCATCCGGGACAGCGAGGTGCGACTGTAGCTGTAGGCGTGACGGTTGTAGTCCTAGTCTAATTAATAGTCCCAAGCGATATTACCGGTGGTAGTTTGGCATTGTTTTTCTTGATCAGGAAACGCGGACGGATATCACTACTGAATGAGGAACTGGTCGACCTTGGCATTAATCGCACTAAGACCTTTCCACGTCGTTTTCCCAACCGTTTTCTACTCTGAACTTAGTCCTTCGGTAGACAAAGCGACGTCCCCACCAAGCTGCCGTAATCCCGATCCCCCACCTGCCACTACCCCAATAACGCCAACTAAAGAACACCTAAACCCTGAACATCGTTACATTTATGGTCGCCATTGACTTCAATTCTACTCGAGTACACTCCCACCACCACTCTCACTCCTACCGAAACGAATCAATGCTTTAGCATCAGGCGATAAAAGAAGCCATGAAAAGACTCCAACCCAACTTTCATTGAATCTTCATGAGGCCCCCCTTCTAATCTTTTGGCAATATGTCCTTAAGTTTAGCTTCAACCGGGTAACCGGTGTCGGGGATAACGCCAATAAGACGTGATGGGACGGGGCGGTCTTGCGCGGTCCTGTGGAATGCAAATTACTTAGGCACCTGCCGTCATTGGCTATGGCCGGGGGGCCCGACGCGGTATTCCTTTATTGGTATTGTCAGATGCACTTGACAGCTACCACTGAGGAAGACGGCATGGGAGATGGCATGATAGCCGGGGTTATGGGGGGCCATAGGGAGTATCAGACGACTGGGGCGTAGGAAAGGGCTGTAGGGTGTAGGGGAGAATGGCGCGGGGGGGGGGTGACCACAGACGGCAAGAATTAGGGAGGCGGCCGGGTACAGAGAACAAAAACTGAATGGGGCTGCAGGGGAAAGCAGGAGACTGCCGATGAACCATGAGTGATGGATTATGATGCTATTTAATAGAGAAAGTAAATAATATTATCGCAAGAGAAGAAGGTTGAATAGATCATCAAGTCCTCCGAGTATAAGATAAGACTGAACTATTTCATTCTTCTCCAACCTTCAATTTCTCTTTCAAATACTTCTTTAAGTCGTGTTTCTTAAAGGTTTATTCTCGCTTATTAATTAGCTTACCCATTTGACAGAGGGGGGGCTGCCCGCGGCAGTCCGTCCGGTGCTACTCCAAGTGGACAGACTGGACGGTTCAGAATATTAATGTACTAAACTTGCCGTTCGTGTTAGGAATATCCGCACTTGAGTATTTTATGCTAGTATTTGTCGGCTTGGTAGGATTGGAATTTCATTCAAAACCCTTTTTACAATATACTACTACATACAATTCCTCTAACCTCACTTCGCTATATAAAACTATCTCTCCCATTTTTTTGATTTTCCACATTTCGTCTTTCAGGACCTAATCATCTCAATTACTTAAAATTGCACCTATCGTACGGGAGCCCCTCCCCCCATGCACCTCGGAAGTATCTAATAACTCGTACCGTACAGTCCAGGATGCTTTTTGCAACTTGGATTTAATCGAAAATTCAAATCTATCGTAACCAAACCAATACTAGCTCGCGCACGGTAAGTAAGTAGTTTCCTGAATGGGATTTTGCTTGTATTCATTGGTAATCCTGGAGTTGAAGTGGTGTTGTGTACTGTACTGTTGAATTAAGCTGCGTCAATCGGTCTGGTAGCTTTGGAGGTACTAGTAGGTTGGTTGTGGTAGCGTGTTTGCGTGAAACTGGAAATGGGCAGCGGGTTCCGGGGCGCGGAGGTGGTTTATGCTTAGTTCGGGAGGGTGCTTGGAGTAATGGGTGTGTTTTGAGGTTGCTGGAGGTTAGCTTTGCATTCGCGGTGGTGGTGTTAGCTGGGTGGAGGAGTGGGGAGGAGTGCGTTTTGGGTGTTTTTTTTAAAAACTTTTGGCCCACCGCGGGGGTGGTAGGGGGGGGCAAGTGGCGGGTTGTTGGATTTTCATGGTGTAGTGTAGGCGGCCAAAGGGGTGTCAGGAGAATTTGGGGGGGGTGTCTGGAAGAAAATGTGATATTGTCGTTAAGTTGGTGTTATTTGGGGTTGATGTACGGTATTATTGTGGATAGGTTGGTAGAAGGGTATCGTACAGGGGCATTCGTGATAATGTAGGATAACGGGCTCGCGCAAGACTGTAACTATTTATCAGTTTTGGATCGCAAAAAGCTGGATACCGTCTGGGTGGCGGTAGGGAACTAGTATGGTCTGGTTTTAGTGTTCCGATATATCGCTGGTGTTAGCTGTAGGCGCGCCGGTTGTAGTCCTGCGAAGAATACGAGGTCATTTTGCGATAAATTGTAGAGTGCTCGTTGAAGAAGTCAAGTTTTCCTATCTCTTTTTAGGCAAAGAAGAGAGTTAGGTTAGTAGTTGTGGACTGCTAGAGTATCATACTGCTGGGTACGTGCTTTAATTAGTTAGTTTCTCGGGGGTGGGGTAGAGTATCAGACTATACCAGTATCTTACTAACGAAAAGTTCTCCAATCTCCTTCCACAAATCGGTCGCCTACCGCTGATACCTATAATACCATGGAAGTGGGGACTGTTCGCGGTACCCGACTCAAAATAATTTCATCAGAAGCTCGATAAGGAATGGCCATTCCAGAGCTGATGCTCGACACCACTTACCTGATTGAAGCCAAGCTTTAGAACATGTTGCCAAAAGATTAGAGGGGGAGGCCTCGTGAATATTCAATGAAAGTTGGGTTGGCGGTCTTTTCATCAGTTATTTTATCGCCTGATGCTAATGCATTGATTCGTTTCGGTTGGAGTGAGAGTGGTGGTGGGATTGTACTCGAGTATAATTGAAGAGTCTATGGCGGCAGTAAAAGTGTCGATGTTCAGGGGTTTCAATGTTCTTCAGTTCGCGTTATCGGGGGTAGTGGCAGGTGGGGGATCGGGATTAGGGTAGCTTGGTGGGGTCGTCGCTTTGCCTGCCGAAGGACTAGGTTTAGAGTAGAATATGGTAGGGAAAACAACTTGGAAAGTTCCAAGCGCTAACAGATCAGCACTGCGATTAATGCCAAGGTCGATCAGTTCTTCATTCAGTAGTGATCTGCGTCCGCGGTTCCCGATCGAGAAGTTGTTTTTTTTGTTAAATCCGCGGTTTATTTGTAGCTAGCTAACAGGAAAATCCATGGCATGCAACCTAAGTTATGGCCTAAAAACCCAAGTAACAAAAGAAACTTCACCCCCCCTTCCAAATAACAAATAAACGGTAAATACTACCACATCCAATCCTGAAATAATTGAAAAAACAATTTGTAGTTCATGAAACCAAAGCAAGTTGGCATTTTCTGTTCTTTTTAGGAAATACTCTAGCAACATAGGAGATCCTATTCTTATTGTTGTTGCCTCTTCCATAACCTCAGACTAAAGGTGAAGGAGCCTCCAGTCAGGGGCTAAGAAAGAGGATAAGGTAGGCAGTAGGCTGCTAGCCATAATGTTCTTTATCCCAGAGGATACCATTCCATCACACTTATGAAGCTCGAAGTTCAGTGACCGGTGTAACGGGGGGCACCCTATAGGAAGATGGATCCTACGGTTGCGACCGCACCAAAGACTCAAAGTAAGATAAAGATAAACGTAAAGTTTAAAGTAAAGAATCAAACGGTAAAACTAATATCGTTAAGCGTGAAAGCTTTACTCAATTCAAGTTCTTTTCGAGGATCTATGGTTCTCAGGGTAGGGTGTTCTTCGCTTATATGTAGTAGATATAGATATAGAGCCAAGTAACACCCCATTACTACCCTGACCTCTCACAAGCATCCTGCTCAGCTCAGGATTATCCTAGACACCCTCTCCGGCAGAATAAACCTTCGGAGATGTCGGATAGCTCAGACATAGTTAAGCCCACAAACCGGAAGTGGTTTCTGCAATGTATCTCCAATACAACTGGATGAGAGAAAACCTCTTACGATCGCTGACATCCCAGTGGCGAACTGTATTGTCAAGGCCTGGACTATTATGTCGGTCAGACTCACTGGCCCATCAGCATTATCGTCTATTATACAAGCTTCGTAGTTATTTGTCTCTACTGTATGCACATACTATGTTTAATTAACTACTCAACTCCCCCGGTAAGATGTATTATTGTGTTGGCCTCCACGGGCTCTACCTGGAGCCAATCCAATATTTACTATCTTTACCGTGACTAGACTAATGCCTCTAGAGTCCAATTACTTCCCTCAGATATGGTACACTACATGGGGTTGGCACAGACGCACTATGGGGTCAGTTCCGGAAGCAATTCTGATTGTCCCTGAAACTCCCGATAAACCTTCTGGTGGACTCCCATACTACCCACGGGCTAGTACGTGGTTCTCTATATCCATCAGGTGTCGAATTGCACCAAAGTAGGCGACCTCACTTTGGGCGGTCACCCACACCTCCTCTATATATCCTGCGAACAGCTTCCGGTCGGTTGGACGGCCGCGACGTATACGGTGTTGTGAGAGCTCCTTCAATCCTCAGATTTTCTATGGAGTTTCTCAACTACCTATGTGTTTGCCATGTGCGTACAGTCCTAAGATCGGGGCCCGAGGGGGGTGTTGGACACTCGGGTAGAGTTACCAACTGAACCCAACCCTTACTGTAGCCATACCAAGGTCCGGTATGCTTAAGATACCAGCGGCACCAGTAACATCTAATCCCGGACTACCCTAAGGGTATTCTTACAATGTCCCGGTATGGTTCCACCGATTAAGGTAGGGTAACAGG
>QOVD01001756.1:938-61083 GCA_003521225.1 Tuber microsphaerosporum | reverse complement strand
GTAGGTGTGCAAGGTATGTAGGAATGTCGAATGGGTGTGGGTATGTACCCTACCGTCGCACTGTAAGTAGGAGATACCGAGTGGGAGAAACGCAGCTACCGGTACTAGTACAGTACCGATACGGGATATAGCGCAGGTCAGTTAAAGCCGCCGTCAGCGAGGACACCCTAAACCAGAGGTTTTCACAGTTCAATGCACACAGCTGAGAAAACGATAAATAGTTTGTGGGGGGAGGAGGGGAGGGGCGTTATGAGGAGGAGAAACGGGAGAAGGAGGTTTAAAATGGGAGGAGAGCACAGGCAAGACACAATGGGGAGGGAGGTAGTTAAAGAAATTACGATGATGTTGACGAGGCGGGACAAAAATTAGCTTTGACGTCGTTGTCGTGGCTACCCTTTAGCAGTTGGTGGGATAAGGAATGAGAGATGCGAGTCGTCTCTGAATTATCAGTCTAGAGTTTCATATCCACCCTTTTGGCTGTCTCTCATACCGCGCAAGTTACCACGCGGTACTGCACCGGTATGTCTGGAAGGGTTTCTTTCTTCAAGCAGCGCAGCGCATCCTAGTGAGCAAGGAATATGATATTTCTAAAGCAAATGCAGTAACTTATACGCCCGATCAGCAACCATTGGCTGGGAGGCGCACAATTACGACCTTACCATACTTTCCTCTTGCCTTCATCTTCCGTCACCGTCACCCACCACACGAAGAGTGCACTTCTACAAGTACGAGTACCACACGCTTTTTTCTCCATTTTGGTATTCGCATTTGCGTGTCGCAGTTGCAGCGCAGTTGCAGACACCCAGACGCCCACCACACGGACAGCAACGGACACAGACAGAGAGCGACTAAAGCGCGAGACACCAGAGATTTCCCCCACCCCACTTTCCCCACGAGTACCTACCGTTTACTCCTGGAAGAAAACAAAAAGAAGAGAAGACCTGCATCTCCTGTACCGTATTGTTTTCTGAGAAATGATTGGCCAAATAGGGGTTCAGTTAGCTGGCTGGTGTAGAGCAGTTGGGCTTTTGGTTTTTCCACGCCTTTCATCCTTCCTCCGCATCCTCGACGCTACGGTGCTATACCGTATCTGCCCTACTTTTGCTTATCGCATTCGGGGGGTGGCCATCCCACCCCTCCACACCCACTTCTAAACCTTTTACTGCACGCGTCAAGCGAATGGATTACCTATCACCACTTCTGCGATCCCTGCCAACCGGTTATTTTAGTGTCAATTCTTTGAAAGCGAAAAAGTGTGGCTCCGACGCTTGCCAGGCGGAGACACGGGTTATCCCTCGTGCCTGTCTTCCCTCAGTTATAAACTTTGAACAGTCGTAAGGCTGAGGATGAGTTCAAGGTCGAAATGAAGAGGAAAGGGGGGGAATAGTTGGGAAAATAAGGTCAAGCATGGGTGAGTGAGGACATCATGGTGAGGCCCGACCGGGGCATTCATAATAGCAGAAGTATTCAAGTCAATCTACATCCTATCTGCGTAGAGCCAACAATCCTACACTAGTACCGTATTACTTCTAGCAAACAGGGTAGCATCAGTCAAGAAAGGGCCGCATCCTCATGTTAGCAATTTTCATGGTTCAGTCTACCATCCCGGCATCGTACCATACGAGTACAGTACCAGTATATCCAACTTCCAACAGTCATGATTAGCATAAACCCAAACAAATTTCCCCAAACAGGCCAAGCTAAAAGTTTAAAGGTATCGCGCTATCTGGAATTTAAGAATGTGGCCTTGACAACATTCGAACCCCTTAAGTGACGTTGGTTTCTCTTTCTATGAGCCTCCACACAGATCTCATTCTTCCTCTCGAGCTCCGCTTAACTATGTAAAGAGATAGGGCGCAGATTAGCTACGGTAGCGTGATACAGCATTTGTACTGCGCGATAAGGGTAAATTTAGTTCATGCAATGCTCTACCGTGGCCTTTACCTCCTCCTAGACATGTTTGCTCCATAAATACTTCAACGGGTTGGGCCTTGCCTCACTCTTGTAAAGGGCTACTTCTCTAGGGCCCTCCCCACAAACGAAAAGCATAACCAGAGCTATGGGATGCACCGATCCAAATGCTTGCTGACTGCTCTGCTGATCTTGACTAAAAAAAGCAACCTTGCAAACAAGAGCTGTGTCCCGCCGATAACGCGGATTCCCGGAGTCACAACCCACTCAGCTCACAATGTCTCGGCTTTGAAAGGGCAAAACGTTACGATAACCCTGGCATTAACTACCGGTACAACAACATCAAGCGTTGGCAACAGCCCGAGCAGTTATCAGCCCAGTCTAAGCGCTCCCAGGGCGATGGTAAATATCAGTATGCCTCGAGGCGAGGGCGCTCCCAAGCACAGTGGACTCTTGGCATAAAATCTCTCGGTGCAGGGGAGGGCCCTATCATCAAGATTTCCCTCAGTTTGTCTGTATGGAAGGTCTGCGGATGATACGGGTAGTCGGTAATGTATCGCAACGCCTACTAGTAACTGAGGGTTTCCTGGGAGTACCAGCAGCTTTAGATGAGCTCCGATGATCTGAAATTGGGGCTCCTATCTCACCGCAAGCATCGCTTACACGGCTGTTACTCGTGGGAATACTGGCCAGGTCCACAAAATCCCGATGGGGTTGGCTGATATCTGATGGGTCGATGGACTTCGAAGAGCATTAAAACGTTCTGGGATAGATTGTACTAATGATTGAGGCTAGCGATAAGTGCCCCGCTACTCTCGACCCGAGCCATGATTTTGAAGGTAATTGTGGAAATCCACCTCTGAACACCCCCGCCTCCTGCGCAGTACCAGTGGAGCGCTTCCAAGCTACCGGTATATAGTATACGCGCATCGTACCGGATGTCTCACATTGTACTCGAGCGTATATGCGGGGTGCTTGGTTAACATCAAAGCTCGTCCGAATTGTTAAGCATCCCAGTGAGGGTTGGAGTGAGGAAAAAGGATGGTGAAGATTCCAAGGGCCACTTCTGAATGTGATACAGTCGCCATCTGTTCTGCAATTTCTACTGGTCGATTCCGGGAGATTGGCCCTGGTTTTTGCCCCACACGTGCGCGGCGGGCGCTCCTGCTTGTTGGGTACATAGTCTATCCACCTCCAATGGTGAGGTTGGTGAAATCCCTACCTCAACACCCTCCCGTATCGGATATTCAAGCGAGAAACCGGCTGACGCCTTTAAAGCTTATTTTTGAACCAGTTATTCCGAAACTTAACCATAAACTTCATTTGCTGCCGACTCTTTTTTCCCATAGGGAACTGCAAAAGTTCATGTCCGGGAAAATCTGCAGGTTTGCACTTTTAGGCTATATATCGGGTGCTAGATCTCTCAATCGTTGCCTCTTAGCATATTTATGCGGGGTACCCCTACCCTGCTTAGTCTACCGGTAGCGTTGGGGGAAAAGAAAAGGAAAGCCATTAAACACGAACAGTGCCACGCTGATACTCTCGGTTAAGGCCAGCCTACTCGTCCCAGGCAAGAAGCGCCCTGAAACAGGGATTAAAGAAATACCGGTACTCGCAATGCCGTGACGTTTGTAAAACAGACTGCTATTGCATACTACTAAAATCCTGAGGCTTGGCTAATTTTTGGTTGTATGCTACAGCAGTCTATTTCACAAGCGTCACGACGTTACGAGTCGAGGTATTCATCACAGGGTTGAAAAACAGTTATGCAGGCTTTTCGAGTCGAAAAACTTTGGCCAGAACAACTAGAAACTTGGCACTCGGAAAACGCTTTTTCAACCTGAATGCGCTAATTAGTTCGCTAGGGGCGAAAAAAATTGGAAAACTTATTGTGACAAAACATCGGGTGATCGATGGGGCGGCGGGTGAAATGCGATCAGGTTGCGAAACATATCAAATCTAGATTGTTGCACAAAGTGGCTAGGAATCAGTGATGATATCCAGGACTTATCTAGGCTGGCTATCCGGCAAATGGTTAAGTTTAGATTACAGAATAGTCTAGTGCTGGTATTTTCTTCCCCCCATCATCACCCAGCTTTCTGATGTCTGCCAAGTCCCTTTTTTTCTTCTTTTTTTTTCTCCAAAGGGTTCTCCTCCCCACTTGCTGATCTTATTTTTCTGACCTTTTCGTCCCTACCCAAGATACACTAAATCGCGCTTCTCGGCCGTCATAGGGGCAAAGTGGAAATTATATAAGGGTGCTGTGTTTCCATCTTCCTCCTCTCTGTCCCCCACCTCACCCCCGAGTCCTACATCCCATCCCACCTTGAAAATACTCCACACCTGTAATTCGTACCCAAAGCCGAAATGCTAGGGGTAAGCCCCCTTCCCTCTTGTAGCAATCCCTGAGAATATTTTAAGAAGCTGTGTTGACTGACTCTGCCTCATACTCTTTCCCTAGTTATATGAAACTGTCTTGATAGCTGATTTCCTTTGCATTTTTTACAATATCGAGTACGTTTTCCGGCCAATATAGAACAGGGAAGGGTTGCCCGATCACTGAGAGGGCAAAAATTTGTGGGGTGGGGTGCGGAGCCGCAGTAGTGGGATGGGCTATTGGGCTGTGCGATAGTTGTTTATGTAATATTAGAATTTTGGTCGTATGCAATACTCGTAGCAGTCTGTTTAAAAATGTCAAGACATTGCGAGTAAGTTATGGTAAAATATCTGTGCGTGCCTGAGCGCCCATACTGTACAAAATATACCCCCCTGTTTTTGGGTACACCTTGCCTGGGACGAGCAGCGGAATGCATCGGTGGTTCGGCGTTCCCCAATCGCATCGGCAGGACCAGCGCTACATGAATCTTCCTTCCTTCCTCATGCGTCGCTATGCCTCATCTTTCCCGGGTCGTTCCTTTCTCCTTAGTACGGCGTTCCGCCCGGTCAGTGCGACATGGTCCGGTGGCACAGCGCTCTACTTAGACGTACCGATCTTTTGTTAAAAGAGCCCCCGGATTGCCTGTGGATTACCTGTGTTGGGTGGGCATCCCTGACCTTACGAGAGATTTTCCAGCCTTATGGCTGTTTTGCTTAGCTTAGGGCCTGTAACGATCTCTCTCAAGATGTTCCCACATCAATCATAGGCTCATCTAGACCGCGAAGGGCCGGGACGATCAATGCAGGAACCCGCAGCCAAAGGGACCCGGGATGCTACGATATCATGCTAGACCAAGAGGTCTTGAAAAAAATTAATGGAATTTTAAACGGACCTAGAGCTAAACATCTTCCAAATCCTCCCGGGTTTATGCTGTTATTAAGTAGCCAATCTCACACTCAGGCCCCACAACCCGCTGGCTGATTCCTGGCTTGTGCGGCGTTGCTCTAAGAATGGCTTGGAACTAGGCCATGGAGGCCAATATTCCGATTCCGGCGGGACATGGCACTTCATATTGTAATACTTGCACCAGGTTACAGAGCTCATCGATTTTTATTATGATTAACTATACATATGCTTATGTGCAGCGGGTTACCTGCCCCTAACGGTCCCCCTACCGGTGCTCGGATATGAAACAAGAAGCAAACTTTTCTCCCACCCTCCTAGTCTAATGTTGATGACCCAAAAGGAAACAAAAACGGTATCCACGCGTTACGAAAAGGTCATCAAACACTAGGCCGTTTCACTCACTTCCACAATCTTCTCTCCGGATTCGGCTACCCATTTTCGCTCAAACTCCCCCTCAACATGGAACTTCTGATCAACTCTTGTGATAGCGTACACCATTATAACAACCACCTCCAATACTGGTGTGAATACATAGAATGACGCGCGGCTATTGAACCAGCCTGGATCCGTAACTGGTCGGGGCATGAATAATGTTGCTGCACGAAAGGCGGTGGATAATGCTGTTTCAGTCAGTATGAATGTCGTGGGGCACTATCTAAAAACATGGGAGTGGCAAAGGGAAAGTACTGAGAACGCTAGAAACGAAGAGAACAATCAACGTTTTCTCCGGTAAGTCTCCCCTCTTTCCAAAGTTCTTGCGCGGAGAGTTGGAAGGGAAAAGGTGCCCGATCAGAAGCATTGGTATCGGGGCAAAGGCAAAAACGGTAAAGTAGATGATCCCAAACTTGCGGATACCTTTCCATTGTGGTCAGCATCAACTTTGAAACAAATAGTGTGGCCGCAAGATCTTACTCAAGTCGATATGTAGCGTATGAGTACTCAGAGTGTAAAACGATTGGACAGTTGTAGTAATGACTAAGGACCATGTATCAGCACCCAGCCTTTTTTCCAGTATTATGTACCCTAGGTGAGGAAGCAGTACTCATTATCAACACCAGCACAATAGAGACATAGTAGACCAAAAACGCCCGGTCGAATAACTTGTTCCCCACGGCTCTTGGGTAATACGCTCTCAACAATCGCTGCGTAAAATTCATATTGATAACGAACAATAGCACCACACCTGCAGCGACAAACACATTTGCAGCAATAGCAACCGGTACACTGGTTGGATGCGTCGCCCAAGCTACCGTACCGCAGTGTTGTTGTTAGCGGGCGCATGGTCAACTTAAAAAGGGAGCAGACAAGCAAGCAAGCTGGAGTGTATCCGTACCTATGCGCATCCCAAATGTAACAATCCTGGACATGCAGAAGCCAAAAGTGACGGCGTTGAATACGAAGAAGTGACCCCTCCCGTGGTTCCTCTTGAACAGCGTCATGTGTGTGGCGGCGAAGAGGAGGAATATCGCGATGAATACGGACGAGATGGGTACATCTACGCTTTTGTTTGGCCTACCGCCGTAACCTGCTGTCCTTGGAAGGTATGGAGGTCCCGAAGACTGGTGGTATCAGAATCATTGTCAGTATCTCGTTCTTTCGTTCATTCATTCAGAAAATGGGATCAGGAGAAGAATTAAAAAGAGTAAAGTCATACCGTCATTTGTCCCTGTTGTCCAGACATATCTCACTCAATCCGTAATCCACAGAATGGAACCAGAAAAAAAATAGGTAAATATCTTTTCTTAAATGTCGTACTATCCCACCCTCTTCTCAATTCGCTTCGCTTCACTTCACTTTCAAATATAGATAGATGCCGGTGGTTCGCCTTCGCTTGATCTAGCATCAACCCCTTAATCCGATTCCGATCTGGTTCCCGTACCGTAAGTCTACCCGTCCCTCCATCCTTCTTTTCATTCCTTATATACAAAAGGAAAAAATAATAGAGATACACAACCTCCCCTGGAGTCGGCCAAATAACCCTCCACCAAATACCAATCGCGGCCTACCGAATGAGGCGCTCGGACCGACAACGGCGACCACAAGCACTGATAGTTACACGAGCGTCATCGCTCAACTGAGAAATGAAGGCAGGAGTTAGGATTGTCCCCGGATGCCGGCATTCAAGAAACTCGCGAGCGCGGAGTACCGGGGGTACCGTTCCAGCAGCGCAGATCTGGGCCCTGGAAAAAAAAAAGGCTTGTTCGTTTCTTGGCAGAAACACCCGGACGCGAGCGGAGCGGGGTTAGTGTATCATATGCTAGGGATTGATCGGTGACGTAGGCTCCTGAGCTAGTGAGATGCTGCCGCACCTGTCGATTTTTGGGACGGGGGTTGATATATAGGGTGTCGTGAGAATTCGAATGTGAGAAAAATGGGCGAGGACGTTGGAATGTTCCCATCTCGGCTAAATTTATCGGTCCTCAGGCGGGGCGAAACGAAAGGAATACACACGGTGCCTTGCTAGGAGAGGCAATTACAACGTCCTAGCACATTTTTCTTCTATTTGAGTTTTTATGGTATTGTAAGCAACTTTTTGTGGATACTGGATATACCGGTACCGGTAATAGCTAAATTGCGCAGATGCGTGCTCGCCGTCTTTGCCAAGAAAAGCGCCGGCTACGAAACTTTGGTGAGGTGGGAGTAAATCTCGCCAAAATTAGGTAGCTGGCGGCTTTCTTGGCGCAGATGCGCGGGTAGACTTTAGGCCGTACTCGAATTGGCCATACTTACGCTGGTATCAGTAAGGTTGTAGTTTAAAGATCCTGAAGTCATCCATGTTTCAAGCATTGACAGGGGCAGCACGAAATTTCAGTGTCTTCTCGGCCGACGAGGTACGGTACTGGAGCCCCGGGGTAGCACGTACCGTATGATACTCGCAACTTGCATACCGGTAAGTTAAGGTGGAATGAGACAAGGATTTTTTTATTTTTCACTTTTTTTCTTCCTTTTTTCGTTGGTTGGGAGGTTGTGTAACGACAGCCGTACTCGTACCGGTACTGCATTTTCAGATACTGTACCCATTGGCGGATCCATGGACCGCATTGGAGGGGACACTCGACCGAAGGAAGGCTAGTCACGTGACTTTCTCTCTTCGATGCTCTCACACGATTGGAGCGGATGTCGTGTGCAGTCATACGGAACTCACCTTTTGGGTCTGGGCGATGGGGGGAAAAACGTGGCGATCACCGAGCACGGGAGAAGGGTAGGGAGGGAATGTTGGTCTGATATGCCTGATACAAGCAGTGACCTAGGTAGGGCTGAGACGCTGGTTATCACACGTGTGGGGGAGGGATGAGTGATGTCGGGATCGGATCGGGATTGCGCGGCGCAGATACGGTACGATATTGTGCTGTGCGTCACAGAGCGGAAGGGGTCTCCTGTGCCGTGTTTGCGCTGGGGACACGGAGGGCTGTACTTTGCGGTACGGGTTGTTTGTCGGGCAGTGGATTCATTCCGTATTGATTCTGTCGGGACTTGGGAAACTGTGTCAAAATGCTTGAGAGACTGGACGAGTTAACAAGAAAAATAAAAAACCCAAGTGCTTTAGATGTCCTCAGTCATTGCAAAAAGAAAAAAAAGAAAAAAATACACTTTTTTATTTTATTTTTATAGCTACTATTGTTACTCATTAACCATACCATTTTATAAAGGCGCTTCTGGACCCCAGGTTGCTGAGAAAGCTAACAAGATAGCTTACTCGTATCGAGGAAGTGCATAAGTTACAACACAGGGGTCTCTTCCCAGTTTCTTTTTCTCTCTTTTTCTTTCTGGGGAGTTGGTTCTTGTTTCTCAATCCTTTTGTAGGTCTAACACTGTAAGCAAACATCCCGGGAGTATTCCTCCTTCAAATAGGGAATACCAGTTATGCCTCGATACAGTACGACACAGTACTACACGTCGGCCAGTAGATACCTTGTGGTTTGGGCCAGGACAGGGAAGGAGGTATGGGGGGGAAGTATGCTTCTGGAATATAAGTACTGGGTCCCGGGGGTTTTTGTTAGGTTACTTGATGCCTTTGTATCTGACAGGAGTGGAACTCATCTTGCAGGTTGAATTACCGGTATTATATATATTTGAATTGGTTTGTTATGGTTGTTGGCGCTATGCAGTCTAACTAACCGAATACTAGTATGGAGGTTAAACACTTAAGCTTCCACGACCAATTTTGTGATACTATTGTTAGAAGTTGGGCCTGTCACAATCTACACTACCGTACTGCCAACAATTAGGCTACTGTGGAGATACTGGAATAATTTGTGATGGTGCTAGGACGCTTAGAATTTCCTCCTTTGGATTTAAAGGGGAGAAAACATAGGGAAATGATTCTCTCTCTCTCAGCCCCCGGTTGAGACAAATGAAAAGAAAAACTCGACAGACCTTACTACGAGAGGCAACTCTAACGTCCTAGTGGGATTCTCAATTATTCTAGTTCTTACGGTGAGCCGCTTTAAAGTGACTTAAGAACGCAGCGGAAGCAATGGAATCTCTTCGTGCGGTGCTTGAACTGTAGTTCAACCATTTTAATTTTCGGAGCTAAGAGAACTCTCAATATTTGAGTATAGGAGGTATTATATGTCCAGAGCGGACACGGAATTTTTGTAATTAATGGCGATTTTTTTCTCTACAATTGTTTAAGACCGTAGGCTCCAGAGACTGGTAGAAGCAACTCTGAACGTGTGATTCAAAAGGGCGAAGTGATTACAGTTGAGGATGCACTTCTCAAGAAGGAAGGTAGGGGAGGAGGAGAAGGAGAAGGCTGCTATCCTCAGGAAGGTAAAGAGGAATATTCAGATGGCTTCCAATAAGGCGAAAGCGGCGCTGACTCTCAACGTATGTCTTTACATTCTATCACCTAGGGTGTGGATTGTGTAGAATTTGATCGAAATAGCATATAAGCACCTAGGGGGGTGTTTCCGTTCAAGACGAGGATTGTTTTGCTGGCTGATCATCCCCATCTTGCCCCAGGATATCTCCCCTGGTACTTGGACCTATCCATCATTTTAGCATTTAAGAAAATATATGTAGCAATACTTGTCATTTCTCTCTTTTTTTGCGTCACACTTGTTCTTGAGCCACACTTACTTTTACTGGCTATTATTTGGAGGTAGGTTTGGGTTTCTGAGTGTGAATTTATCATAGTCGGAGATGGGATCTGGAGGTGTGCACTTCCTAGGTTAATTCCGCCGGCTTCTCATCTTACCTGCTATGAAATGGTGGGAAGCTTCAGGGAATTGGACAATGTTTGGCGCGTTGATTGTGAGTTATCAGTATTACTCCTACTGTACGATACTATTTATCACGGTTTCGGCATCAAGGTCCATACAACTTGCACTCTAGCATATTTGGTGCCTTACTCCTTAAAATAACGACCCACTAAACACCCCCGAGAGTTTATAGAAGCCCCACGGAAGGAACGCTATAACAAAGCCTACGATCACACTCACGCTTTTCATAGCCCCACTTGCTTTGATGATATGATGATATAATGCTCGTATTAAAGTTTCTAACTAAAATTCCCTTATGTGCTGCCACCATAAATAGAAGCTCTAGTGCGACACTATCGGTTGGCCGAGGGAAGGGTTGTGGGTGTGCCGGAATTCAAAAAACTGGATACCTTACTGTCTGGTGCTTGAATGAATCTCTGAATTCTGGATTTCCCCACCCCACAGTCTGGCCTGTCCCGGACCACTCACGGTGCCGGACAGATTCTTCGGATTTTGGCCGCCCGGGATAGCGGAGTACGACTGTACCTGGTTACAGGGTTGGACGTGGGTTCCTCGTTGGTGAAATAAAAAAGGTAAAATTTAGACATATCGCGAAGGGGAATCCTACTACTACTCTACAGGATGGTACTAAGGGGGGTGTTAATGCTACGACACAATACCGGTGGATGGGCTAGCGATTGTCCGATTTTTGTACGGGATGCTCCTACAGCTAAGCTAACAGTTGGCCTGTAATCTGTCCTTTGGCATAATTTTTTTCCCGTTTCTATTTTTTGGGGCTTCGTGCGTAAGTGTCAAGAGGGGTGCGGTACGCTGCCGAGATTTGCGAGATTTTTGAATTTGGGTATTTGTGGACTAGTCGATTCGGTTGGCTCGAGTTCTGCTGGCTTTCTCAAGAGGGAGAGTGGGTGTGATGCTTGCATGTTCTCGGATGACTGAGTCGGGGAACGAGAACGGAGTTGCTTGAAGGTCCTGCCTTGCGATTGGGCCTCTGGTTCCGGTTATGTCCTTTAGATAATGAAGCTGTATCTTGGCCTATAGGCTCTGTCCCAGTGGTACCCCCTGGGGAAACGCCCATACCTTTGGGGGTGTTGAAAAACGGTCCAAAGGGCAAGCTATATGTTGGAAATTGCGGTCGTGGGCGTGCTCTTATGTTCACTGTTGCTGCTATCATGAGTGACACCTCGTGACCGCTTGCGTCATCCCCTGTTCCCCTCAATAGCTACCCGCTCCTTCCTTTCTTTCTTCTCTCTTCTCTTTTCTCTTTCTCTTAATTCTCTTTTCTATATACAATAAGCAATACAAGTCAGCCACTTCCTTTGGCAACTGCTCGTATTTACAACTTGTGATACCGCTTGCTTCCACTCTCCGATTTCCTTCTAACACTATATACCGGAAACATGTGCGAACGAGTGATCCTTAAGAACTTTATTATATCTTAGACAGCTGGGAAGACCCACTATTTATGCAGTGAAATAGCAACATATGTCCGCAGCAGAGTAGAAGTCAAGAGAAACAAATGAGAACAGAGTTGCATATCTTGTCAGTTGATTGAGCAGTAACAAGAGAGAAAAAGGCAAATAAGGTAAGTCTAACTCGGAGAGCAGGAAACCGGCACTAGAGAAGAATGACTGGTATTTGCGTACTCTAGGGCGTAGAAAGTGCATATCCGAAAGCCAAATTTCAACAGGGGGTCTTGAGAGAACTCCGAGTGAGATTCGGTGAGTCTATGATGCTGTTTGTATTGTTTTGTTGCAGAGCCCTTGGCTACGCCACTGTTCAAATAGAGATTTACCTCTGAGATAGGGACGGGCTATGGCTGCTTGGGTCATAGGGGGCAGTAGCCTCCTCTCACAAGACCATCAGAGCTTCCATCCGCCGGCCCTGTCCTACCAAGTTGGTCCCACCATCGATCTGTGGCACACTAACAAAAGCTCGATACATCATATTCCGAGATTAAGTGTGCTTCTCACATTCTTTTTGTCATACTGCTCCTGTATCTCTTTTCAACCCTGTTTCTTTCATTTCTTTTCCTTCATTGGTTACTAGGTTGAGCTTGTTCTCGGGAGTTAGTCTTGTTTGGTGCGTGCGTAATTGCTAGCTATTCTTCGTACCCAAATACACTTCCGAGCTCATGACTCACCGGAATAGAAGAGGTAGAAGTCTGTTTTAGCCTCTGGGCCACATGCGATAGCTCTGGGGGTTCTCTTTTTTTTTTAAAAAAAAAAAAAAAATTCTTCTAGAGCTATGTTGATGTTTAAATATCTGGGCCCGAAGCCAAGCACAATTAGACGTCTATTAAAACTCTTGATGCACAGATTTGCAGCCGCTGATTGCTAAACACCCTTCTCCAGCTACTAGGAACCAATGTGTGGGCACCACTTGGACGCAGGATCCCAACCCCGATGTGAAGAAAAGTAAGGCTGAAACGCGCTCTCATGGGCCTCGAAATGGGGACAAGAGCGATTGGCGAAGTTGGCGTTGGGTTGGGGAGAAGTAGATCTTGCTATAGTAGACAAGGAAAAGCTAGAAATAGTTCCTACTAACTGTCAGGAACTGATTGGAGTGGGCATTGGAGAACTGGATGTAGTGGAAACTCAAACTCACTAGAAAAGCTCAGTAGTCAAACGCAACGCTTTTTGGATATTGTGGAGGAGCATGAGGTGGAGGGAATAATCTAACTGATGTGGAAGTGTCTGCTGGACATGCATGAGAGGGCTGCTCTAAATTATACAAATGTTGAGACCACAGTATATTAAGGGTCTCGAGTTCTCTTGATCATGGCAGGGGATATCAAGAAGTTTTGAAGGGCTCTGCGTGGTCTGCGTTAAGCAGTAGGTTGTGACGCTACCTAGGCGGAATTGGGACTGGTTGTCCTATTATATGCTATGATAGATAAGAATTTCCGACACGGTGGTAGACACTTCAATGCGCTGTTGGAATGAGGCTTACTATTTGGCGAATCTCTTTATATTTCCCGCACCTTTGTCATCGCATTCGATGGGTAGCCTAGTCGTTCATCGTTGTACAAGTAACTTGCCTATAGCATATGGTTGGCTATGCAGTTAAAGTTGCTCTAGTTTTCCCATCTACCCTATCTCTCCCGATGAATCTGCACTCACCGCTACACATGCAAAGCCACATCTCAATATCTACACTTTTGCTTCATGCATTAAGTTAGATAGAAAAAAGGAATTGCCCCCTCCCAGTCCAAATAGGCAGGCGCGCAGAGTGCACATTTACACACTTAAGATATCAACAACCAATAACTTCCTTCCACCGACTAGCGTAAAGTGAGAGATCCCGACTAGATCCATCCTCTCTCCCCCTCTGGGCAGAATCTAATCTACAGGGCTGAGCCTGCCCAAACGCTTTTCGTCCACTTAATCCCCACCATTTCCCCTACATTTCCTAGATAATATTGCACAGCCATGCTCCTCACAAACTAACATTAGGCCCTCCTTCCCGAAATTTGTGGAAGCCTTGTGCTAGCCTTGTGTATCCACGTTCCCCCACGTACCTTTTAGGAACTTGGATGCGTGGTCATGGGGTGTCACTCGGGTGTAGTGCAGTTCTCTACTGTTGTTGGATGGTAGGAGACTTCATTGTAGCCTTGTTTTGGGAGATCGTGTGATAGTGAAATGGGTGGTTATGCAGGGGGTGGAAGAGGATGCTTTTTTTCCTTCCTATTCATTTTGTTTTTGTGGAAGGGTACTGGTGAAATAGACGACCACGGGGTTTTGCATGACTGGGGAGGGTTCCGGGTCTTAGAGGAGGGGCGACGGAAGTTGCCGAAAAACTTTGGGAGTGACGGAAGCAGTCATGGAGGGGAGTGCAGAGCGTCACCTAAAGAATCTACTAAGATCGTAGGAGAGCCCCGAAGGGCAGAGAACAAGCGCGGCTGGTTTACACTTTTTTCTTTCCTGCGAGAGGCTTCTAAGTGAGAATTCAAGCTGGCGAGATGTTGTCTATCGGGATATATATATCCTTTCTGTTCTGTTAGGGAGGGGGGTTGACATGAGATCACTTCCTTTTCATAGCTCATGCTGCGGTCCACTGGCCTTTCCTCCATGATTCAAGCACCAGAGAGGGAGGGGGAGCATTCGATCCAGGCCTCCATGCACACGTTTTCTTCAGGGAGAAAAGTAAGCTGAAATGGTATGATGTCGTGCCCGGGTGAATATTCATTGTGCAAAGGTTCCCTGATGGCGCTCAGGGTCTTTTGTTACGGCATGATAGGAGATTTTCCCGCTTTTTAGATTATATCTCTCCTTGAGCATAGATTGATAGCCCTTAATTACTCTTGCCGTTCGTAAGGGTGGTCAAGCCAGCGCTTTAGAAACCACGACCCCTTGTACACACCTCTGATACTTATTTACGGTAGACTGGTAACGCCCGACTTTCAAGTTGGGCACAATTCCCTGAAAGTAATTATCACCTGCGGGGAACATTGTAGTACTGTACTCCTACGTTATACACTTATCGATGTGCGCCCTCCGCCAAAATCCTATCTTATCCCCAATCAAACCTACCTTTTTTCATCATTGATATTCTGATTATAGCCGCTCCTTCAAACATACAGGGACTCTGTCGCCAGTCAGCGATCAGTGTCTATAATTCCTATTCTCTTGAGAATGTATCTACCGTTATAATATACTTAACGAGTAATAACACAAAAACCCATTGCCCTTAAACTCGGACGAAAAATCCAAACCCAGGCGCCGGCAGGATAAATATTTGTTCCCAAAATAATATTGCGTGAAATATCCAGCTGGAGCGATGGCCAAGATAACAGTCTATCAACCCTTGTAAAATTAGCAGGGAGCCAGGAACTCAACCCGCATCAAAATGAGTTATCGTTGAACAATCCATATGCAGGGAGGGGGATTAGGAAAACGTGGCCTATGGGGACTGGGAGACTAAAGACTCCAGCCTTCTCTATTGACGCTGTAGGGCAAATGTGTCCTGCTACTAGGTGGCATGTATGATAGAGTTCGACTCCAGGCAATACTCCTCTCATAGGGGTGAGGACAGCGGTCGCCTAGGTAGCAGAGGAAAAGGAGAAAAAATAAAACTAGAATCAAAAAGTAGGGTTCTTTTGCCTCCTTTGATTTTGAATAGGAGCTCTGAATCATGAGAGCCGCGGGGGTGCCTTTCTGCACTAGAATTACTAAATCAGTCTAAAAGGGTAGCCATTAACTTTTAAACCAACCCCCCCCACCATTGACTGCCCTGCCAACTTACTGGATCTCCCCAAAAAGCCAGGCATTAATAGTTACTGCTACTGTAGTACATGCTGTAAAATCTGTTCCAGGCTGTAATGATCATAACGAAGCTCAATTTGCTTCCAAAAAGTGTCCGAGATTTTGTCATAGGAAAGCAGCAGCTTAGTCAAGAACACAGTCCCTCTCCAATTATAGCATTTTGGGATTCCCTACACACGGGATTGTGCAATTCATAAACGTGACACATGATATTAGCAAGCATCGGTGGGAGCATAGACTCTATAAGGGACTGTAATCTATTAGCACAAGAAATCACTCGTATCATATTTTTTATGGCTAATATTGCGGAACCATCTTCCAACCATTGAGGAAGCTTGTAGTTAGTGAGCGGTGACTAGTATTTATAAGTTGGTTCCTTGAAGGCATATTTCCTCCTAATGCTCGTTGTGCGTTCCTCATTCGCGAGAGTATACCCTGATAAAATTTTCGCTTACCAGTTAAGAGTCACTGATTGACTGGTTATCCTCTCGTAAGGGGTGGGATCAGGGCCAATAAGCTCTTGTGGGATTATTTTTTATCACGTACAGTACTTCTCAAAGCAAAATTTGATAGAGGCCGAACCTCCTAAGTTAGACATTGTCGGTACTATAGGAACGGCATGGGAAAAGTACAGTTTAGCACCAACTTCATATCTGGGAGCGAATATATTTTCATCAATAGCTCAGGTGAGGGTATGAATCCACTAGTATCTGTCCCCTAATTTCCTAGGAAAGTTCCACAAATCCTCTGACATCCAGTCTCTCCCGCCAACCAAACTCAGTTGAGAAAAAGTTACTCGCTGAGAAAGTAATTGTATTCCTCCAGACTTTTGTATAAAGGACCTAGTTGCCGCAGTAGTGTGATTCTTATGGCATCTCCTATGCATTAGCAAGACCCCAGGGAGTTCCGCTCACGGACACGGAAAGAGCCCATGGAGCGGCCATCACCGCAAGGTAGGTAAAACTCTAACCTTATCTCCTCCGGTCCCGGGAAGGACACTTCGGTAAGCTTTGGCCTGCAAGTAGGTAGGGTTACTGATTTTCTCCCGCTTGATAGAGCTGGAGGATCTGGAATCTGGATTTTCCCTCTGCCCAGCTAGGGAGGTTCGCGATAGGTGGATACCTGTTGCAGGCTGACTAGTTCAACCGACCGGGGGAGAAGGAGGAGAAAAAAGGGGAGGGGAGGGGGGAGGGGGGAGGGGAAAGAGAAAAGGACGACCTCGATAAGGCCCAAGAAATACGCCCGCGACTACTCTGGTACGTCGCCTGAAATAGGTGAGAAAAATTGAATGAAAAAAAAGGTGATGTTTCTCCCTTCCTCGTTGTCTTCGTGCCGATTTATAGTGGACTCTAGATTGTTATGGCAAGCTTCATCGATCGTAGAGTAGGTGAATGATCAAATTCTCCTCTCAGAATAACAGTTTAAGTTAATTAATTACTATAGTAGATACGCACCTTTTATACTGCCCTTACAAATGGCTTATGGCAGAAACAGGCTAGGTTGGAGTATTAGATAAGGCACAGATGGGGATGTATTCACAGGCAATTGTGATATGATAGTAGGCTAAAACCATCATTTTAATTTTGGAAAACCTTATCTACCTACCTCAAGAACTTATTAACAGGTTAGTAAGCATCTGATACCAAATATTTCGAAGCGCTGAAGAAAACTAATCCACAGCAACTAATGGGGCAACAGTAGCAGTAGTAGAGAAAGCCTAGATAGCCCATAGCTCTGCTACCAACGAAAGCCCCCTTAGTAGACACTAAGTACAGCCGAAATACCCCAGACACTCATGTGGCATTGGGTGCTCTAAAGAGGTTTTCACAGAACTGATGGCTATCCAGTCAGCCCAAAAGCATTAGCAAGATCGCCGCCACCACACACGGTAGAGAGTGATGGCCTCTTGCTTGTGTTAGTAAACCCTATTGTTTCCTCTAATCCACAATACCCAGCACCAAGTTAGCCCTCAGTGAGCCCATAGCCACCGTATCTGCACGGCCGAATCTAGATTCAAGCACCAACCAAGTCCGGAACCTAATCTAACACAAGCAGCAGACCAATAACATTGAATGAAAGAAAGTAAAAAAAAGAGAGAAATTATCCTCTCCTCTTTCCAGGTCCGGAGGTACAAAGCCTTACTCGGTAAGAGCCACTAATTTAATGAGGTGAATGGGGTAATTAAGTCCAGTCGCCCCCTAAGAACCAGCTAGATATGGGAAGAAAGGGAACTGGCCTCGTGCGCTGCCGGAATACGGCTCTGTGTAAACTGACTGAGCCGTTTGGTTCTCTTAACCGGTGGCTGAGCTCTCCCAGGGTCCGCAACGGGTCAGCTGTGGAACGAGTTTAACAGCTACCACAGCCAACTTAGCTTTAGTTATGCGAGTGACAACTCATGACGAGAAGCTGGCAAAGTTCATGAGCAGTTGCCCAAGGCTCCTTCCCCAGTGCAAAATTCCCAAATTACCGCTAAGAGATATGTAGCCTATTTTTTTTAACATTTCCGCAAGTTTGAAATAGTTTCTCCTAGACTAGCTTGATTCTTAGGCTCTACCCGACGCACTACAGGATAAGGCGTAGTTTTTTTTCTTGCTAGTTCGGTTTGCCGGGACCCGGATCACTTGGACCAAAGATGGTGAAAAAAGCCATGCCCATATATCAGCTGCCTTACTGACAGTTGTGGTGAGAACGAAAATCAATTTAGAGGCCTCCAAGTTAAGCTACCACCAAAAAAGGGCAAAGTTGAAAGATTTCATTTGCAATAGAAACGTTGCAAAGGTTAAAAAACCTCCATTTCCGTGGGGTGCCAAACCGGGCCTTAATTATAATTTTTTTCCTCTCCTCCCTCACGGACAACAAAATGTTCCGGGGGGATTTGGGAGCTAGCTTAAAGAATAGGTGAATAAGGCCTAGTCACCAGTGATGGAAAAGCTCTTCGCCATGCAATCAACTTGAGAATAACCTTGAAGCTATGATACATTAAACGATGTTTACAACAGTGCAGCATCCAGTCATGGTACAGTGCATAAGTAATATCTCAGTAGGTGTGGTACACTTGTGAAGGACGCTGCCAGAATTATGGTTTCTGTTTAGACGACGAAGATCAGTAAGGAAAACTACGATAGGCAATGTTGATAACTTCACATGCTCATCAAACCAAACACTTTGTTGGAGTGTGGTAAGTAGCTCCTTAAAACCTAATCCCATCTTAACCACTCCGAGGACAACTGGTCAACTCAAAACTTGCTCGAAGGATCCACATTATTCAAGCCAACTTCATTACCTATATATAGATTATTTGATACTGCACTCCTTGTCTATGGGCATTGTAGATGAGAGCGTCTCCAACCTCAAGTCTGTGGCCGTCTTGATTAAGGGGTTCTATCCAAGAGGTTCCGTACCACAAAGTACGTCCTTCCGTCATGCTGTTTTGATTGCAGTGTCAGGATTTTGTCTAAAGTCAACCCGAACTACCCCTGCTCTGGGCCATGACTAAATGCCGGACCCTCGTACTGTGCTTACTCGTCAACCATGTATGATAGTCATAAACCTCACCGATGCATTTTTTATTTTTTTTCCATTCCCCTGCTACGATGCCTGCCAAGCCTTTGTCCCATTGGTGACTGCCGACAAACTGAACTCCTGCCCCAGGAGCACTAGTGGCATTCGGCCCCTGGTCGAAGAGGCGTTCTTTGAGGGCCAAATTTTGGCACTGATTTGCATGCAAAAAAGGTGTTACAGACCAAGCTCTTTCAGCTCGAGAAAAACGCTTTTCAATCCCAGGGCTAAATGCTTCTAATGGAAGTACTTGTAACGTATTATCTTGTCAAATCGGGTAGCGCCTTGGCAAGGCTTGATTATGCAATTAATGATAGGTTAACATGTACGGTACACCTGAGTAACAGGAGCAACACGATCCTCCTGCCTCCCATTCCTTTTTTGCTCGGCACAACCTCTTACCGAGATATCCAGATAATACGGTACCGTGCTATGAACGCCTCTGCCGGGTCTGCGTTCTTTTGTGGGTATTTACAAGGAGATAAGTTGTGCAACACAATCCGTATGACAGGCGTCGTCTCTTGGTCTTAGAATCAAGGTTGTCTAGACCGCAGAGGATCGGGGCGAAAAGGCAAGACAGACAGGTCACCACCACCACCATCCGAAATATTGAAGAGTGTACGATAATTTGGGGAAGTTAGGATTTGAGGAAAATAAGAGAAGCAACTAGGAAATAAACGCAAGAAGCGAAAAAGAGAAACTTATCGATTGGGAACGCCCCCTCCCCCAGAGAGAACTGTTGCCCTCCCAGCTCATTTCCCAGAGCCCCCGGAAAGATATATGAGTATGATTATTCTACCACTAAACTGTCAACGAATAGTTGACGACTAAGCATCCTAGTCAAGAATCGAATATCTCCGTCTGGAACACGAGCCCCTCTTCACGTGCCACGGTAACGGTACCCGAACGATACTTGTAAGTAAATCAACTAGTAGCGTTCTCGGAATCTTCCTTAAAGTGTTGTATTAAATCTCGAGTACTGCAAGGAGGAAATACCGGTGCATTGTACTCGTAAGACGTTTGGGCTACGAAAAATAAAACCCACTCAGGAATGTTTCACAAGCACAATATGCACCGGGGGAGAAAGCCACCAGGTCGACATTACTGACCGCTGTCGCCGGCTCTTTCGATTTTGCGCAGCTATTGGCGGAGTGATATGCCGTGATTTGAGGTGTTACTATACTATACTCGTTCGGTAGCATGCATAGCGGTATTCTATACCTAATTCGTCTTACCGCCGTCTGCTGGTCAGAATGTTGACTCTTTTTCCTTTTTTCCCCCTCTCTTCCTTCCTTTCCCCGCCTCTCCGCCGTGCTTTGCTTTCGCCACTGGGCGATCACTTTGTACTACACCCGAGTGCAATTCCAAAGCTTTCTTAAATAAAGATCATTCGCGAGCGTGATACAAGTACTGACTCGTGTTGTTATTGTCAAACTTTACAGAGAAGATTCTTCAGTGCACCAAGCCCAGTATATTTCCTTAAGCTAAAAAGCTGGTGAAACATCTAATGCAATCCGTCAGGACTTACTGATCAAATCTAGTCGTATCTGCGGTGCTGCCACTGCTGTGGAAAGTGCTGTGGCGGGTGGGTATCACTAGAGACTCTGGATGTGAGACTGATGTGGTTCTGGGCTAACCAGATTGCTAAGATTCGACTCTGGGGGTGAGATCGGAAAGTCCCTACCGCAAGTACGGTAGCGGGATAACGTTAGAAGATATCTAAAGACTCGCTTACCGTAGAAACTGTATAATTGGACCTCGCGCTAGGACTTCGGAGTTGCCTCTCCTGGAAAGGTTTGTTTCCGCGAGAGCTAAAAGCCAGTTTTTTTCCGTCCCGACTATCCCCTAATCCGGGGAAGGGAATGCTGAACCTGTTAGCGTGGGGTCCAACTATTCCAGTTTCTACTTGTATAGTAATATTCAATGGTAATTATCTCCATAAGCTGGAAATAGTCTACTAGGGAGGGTATCTTTTGGAAGATTTGGAATATCGTGAATCACAATTGCTGAAAATCAACGCATTGATTGATACTGTTGAGGTAGGTGGTACTGAACTACAGAATAGCCCGCTCGCCGGCAATTAAGGTGCTTTGGGCGCCTTATCGTTACCGAAGTTAGATCACCAGGCGCGATCCACCTTATGCTAGATAGAGTATCATACCCTAAATCTCCCCCACTCTCATACTTGCTTACTCCAAGCCCCATATACCCTTACCCCGAGCGGTAACACTAACAACCACTCGCTAAGAAATGTCAGTCGATGGAAGACTCAGACCTAGCTAACCACTACATCCGCAGCTCGCAGTATCATAGGAGGCGGTAGGGAAACGCCATGACTTGACCAGGGAAAAAAGATGAGAAGGGCAAAGGCTTGAGAGATAAACTATTAAAAGGCGTCAAGGTATTATTTGTGATGATAACATCAGAATCTCAAATACAATCACCCCATTCAAGCTTTAGATCGGCAATGGGTACGTGCAGGAGAAACAAGATGAGTACATCCCAGCAGGGAAGGAGACAAGGTGACACGGAGGTACCGTATCTCTTCGTAGGGGCAAAAAGGATCTCACGGTACTTTTCCGCATCTGCCCCAGGACGACCGAAAACCCTTAACTAGTAACTGGTATTGCGTAATGAGGGGAATAGGTACCGTAGCCCCGTTTTCTAGGGAGCGATATGATCGCCGGGGCGGAGGAGGGGGTGGGCCGGTAATAGAGTTCTGCGATAGGGTTACATGGAGAACTGTGAATTCTCTACCCGTGTGCGTCCGGTATTCAAAGTGCATAGAAGTGAAGTGAGCTTTGTTCAATTCTAGATTGGCGATGCATTCTAACTGAATCTAACTGATACTGTGGTCCTCCCCGCATTAGTTACCACCATTACTACTAAGTTAGAATTTTAGATGGGGCAATCTTCTAGATGGAGAAACTCTCCACCTCCGGCCTACCTCTAGGCAAATCGCGGCAAACTATATCTCGAGCAGTGGACTGCAGTAAACACCGTGGTCGAGAACTAGCAAACTCACCGTGAGCATGGAGGTATAATAGGCCAAAAGTGACGGTTGCCCCACCGTGGCGGTTGCCAAATCGTGGCGGTTACCCATCCAAGATTCAACCACCACACCAAGATTGCTGTCCTGTCACGCAACACGGAGCGGCCGGATTCCGACATCATCAGTAATGTGATTTGACCGGGTCGATCATGAGTACAATATGTGCTTATATCAGGAAGGTGATAAAATACTGTATGAATACTTACCCCTAAGCGCCAGCAATAATAAAATAGTGGCAAAAATGATGTTCTATTCTTCAACAGTCCCATTATACAGTTGCTCATGTCTCTCAACAGAGGGGTTTCTAACCTTAGAATACTCTCCGACGTGGCAGATGTTCCAAATCCTTTCCAAAACATCGAAAGGCTGCGACATTAGAACATTAAAACAAAACAAAAATCAACTAAACTACCCAGCAGCATCAAGCAGCCGTCTCAACCCCAGTGCGCAACGGGGTGGGGAGAAATATCGCGATAGAGTAGATAGTACTACCTGCATAATTCTAAACAAAGAAATTACTTAACAAAGAATAGCACGAAACGGAAAACTCCCTTAGCTAACGATTATCCACAAATATGTAGCCCCAATAAACAATACACGGCCGAACCTCGCTGTATTTTTCAATACACTCCCCAAGCCCATTAGCCGGGGGGGAAAAACTGCAGAGGTTAAGGGCTACCCGCTCCCCCCAAATCTCGAACCATACTGCAAGGTAAAAAAATAGATGTTCTTGCTCATGTATCCGTATTGCACAAGTCCGATAAACCCAGTCCCCATGCATACCAGAGGGCTTAGCTAATATAGACAACTTCCACCTAAATACGACACGCGGCGGCATTATCCCGAATTCCCTTTTACCCGCTCGAGCTCGCCAGCCAGAGGAGTAAACAGGACGCACACCCTGGAGCTCTCTGTGGCGGAGTGTTCGAGTGATGTCTCGTGTTGTCACGTGACTTTCCACGCCAAACCACATCAGTCATTCCAAAAAAAAAATATTCGAGCGCAGGGTTTCGCTCAAGGGTCCCATCCACCCTCCCACCGCGAAAAGCATCCAGAAGTAGACAAAGATCCGTTGCTTAAGTTAGCGAAGACGCCGTTTCGATGTTGTGGAAACCAACCTGTAACCTAAGCGGGGCGATGCATGAACACATGCATACATGCATACAACGCATGGCAAATTTCCAGGCGGAGGGGGGGATGATAGGATACCTGTACGAGGATAGATGTGAGGCTCCTCGAGTGATTTGCGATGAGATCCCGCCCTACATGAAGTAAGGGGAGCTCAGGTCAGCCGGACTAGTGCGCGGAATAAGCGCAAGCGCAAGTAAGGGCGGTTGGAAAGGGGTCAAGTGTTCGTATAACAGGTAGGATTGAAGGAAATGGTGGTGGGGGAGCTGTAACAGTCTGCGTCACTTGTAAACTGGCGTAGATCTAGAAGGTGGCAATGAATGAACGAACTAACAAAGGCTGGTAGGATTTAGGACTGGTATCATTGCTGCTGGCTCGTATAGCGTTAAGGTTCAGGTACATAAGGCTATTTCGCAATATGTTGCATTGAGGACCGGGTACCATCGTGTATGATGTCCCAATTTGATTCTCACTTCTACCCTATATCTTGTTGAGACATGCGCTCCGGGGTTTCGAGCACTTGCATGTATGATACGATACAAGTGTATCGGTTCTAAATCTCGTTGTTGGTGGCGGCTGCTTTTCAGGTGCCCGATAGCTCCTAGGGACGAATCTAGTTTAGACGTATATAGGTGCCCACATTTCCGATTAAACATTTCAATTGTCTGCCTTTTAAGGGTTTGACACAAGACCTGGATCAGCCTTCAAACCAGCAAACTAAAATGACCCCCACCCTCTACTAAAGGGCTTAAGAGGGTTACTATATTTTGTGGCTGGAACGCAGGATTAGATTTCAGTGTCTGGCTGCTGTTCTCAAATGTTAATCTTCAAAATAAGCCATTAGATCTCGAAGAGTGCCTAAAAATTTAAAGTTTTGCTCCTTAATCAAGAATGATCTGCACACGCGTAAACGAAAACAAAGGGAATATCTGTAGGTATGATGATATTCAAACTTCCAACCCGAAGCATGAAGCCAGAGAACTGAGATATAACATCATAGAACCTTCCCGGACCCAAGCACCCGGCCCTCCAACCGTCGACTAAGCCGGCTATCACGGTAATTGTATGCGAAAAGCACAAATATTCCCAAACGAATGAACTGTACGAGTACAGTCACAAGACTTTGTGGAACAAAAGACGGTCAAAACTATGAAAAACAAGGACAGAAACTAACATCTAATCTAGAAACAAGCAAACAAATAAGTCCGAAAGAAAAAAGAGAAAAGGAAATCGGAATTACCGCACAAAAACAAACCATAACAGTAGTGCAGGGTCACGGCGCAGACAGAAGATTGTTACTTGTAGCAAGGCAGCTGCCCCCGTGGCCCTAGATTTATCGATATCAACAGAGATGATTGTAGGCAGACAAATTCAGGTGGAGGAGACGACTCCTAGAATGCCGAGCGATAGATAATGACATCCACATCAGCTCAGTTGAGAGAGCCTCACAGCCCCAGAGCTCCAAGACATAAGATATGGCTCACCTAGAATCACCAATAACTGTCGGGGGAATTTAAAGTTTTCCCTCCGCCTAAGAAGAGGTTCAATTACCAACCGCCTAGGTTCAATAATCCGTGTAACAAGGACATCGCATCCATCCATCCCCTGAATCGGATCAATCGGGCGACTCTCCTAGCCATGAGTACTATTGGCGGTTGTAAAAACCCGCCCCGTTTGAGGGTGTTCCCTATCGTAAACCCTCGTGAAAGTCCACTATCTCCGTCAGCCCAGGATAGGTGTAGTTTGACAAGCTAACAGAATTGCGAATACAGGTCAATAAGATCCAACACCTCCTAAGAGGTAATCTTATACTGTGTCGGGAAAACACGGAGATTACAGGCTGACGGAGAAAATGAATTTCACGAGATCTTACGGTACTTCGCGGTGATTCCACAAATGTAAGATTATAGCATGAGCGCGCAACGCTTTGCACTGCGCATTTCTGTGTCCCAGTTCTGTCACACGAGATAGAGTTTAACAGGCTTGGGGCTTATTATATAGTTCTATCCATCGTCCGGTTTCTTGGATCATCAGCTTTCAGCTATCATGGTAGTCTCATAAAATATCACAGTGAAGGGTGACAATAAAAATTCCCGCACTGGAGTCAGACTATCGGAGAGATACCTACCCAGATCAATGCGGGTTTGATCGCGAAAGGATATCAGTGCTCCTACCCCAGTTATTTCGTCCTCTCTATCGATACCCCCTGACTGTGCTACCCTAGCACTTGGGCATAAGGTCAATATGCCGATAGGAGTCTTCCGGCGAGCCTCCCTCGAGTATTCTTGAGGACATTTCAGAACACATTATTTACCATGGTGTCTCTGCAATAAACACCCTCCATCCCGGCAGCGACTAATCTTTTCGTGCCCAAATTCAAACCCCGCCCACTATGCCGGCTTGTAAACTATCGATTCAAGATAGGTAGTTGGAATTCAATGAGCATACCGTTTTCAGAAGTTGGCACGAGTAGGGTTCGTTGAGAATGGTATGGTACAGTACTATAGGTCGCAGTAAAGTGGACCGAGGTCGGTTCTGATTCAGGCTCACCTAGATAGGATAGCCGAAGTAGGCGAAAAAAAGGCGCGGCTCGTCAAATCAGACAGCGCTCACGGGCGGAAATAACTACCGGTAAGAGACCAGCGGGGAAATTATCTCTCGCTTAGAAAGGAGGCTCAAGTTAGCCTTACAAAACCCCTGTAATTTAAACATTTTTCATGGCACCTCCCGCTCACGTTACCAGCACGAGCGCCGGTACTCCTTATCCAAGGAAAGCTCGCATGGTTTGGTACGACTGAACGCAATAGGAGGGGCGTAATAACACAATAATTTCTCTCCTGCCTGATTCAACAGCAGCTATATAGAGATATCCTTATCATATGGTTTTGCGAGCTCGGCAGTTCCTATGTGAGCCTCGCAGCCAGGAATGGTATCTGTATTCGAGAGGTGACGATAGTTGACAAAGGTAACAGGAATGGCCTGATCTTTGTGTGTTAACGGAAAAAAAAAACAAAGCAACTTATCGGCTTACCGTTAACGCGCTACATAGCCGACGTATATCGACAACCCCGCCTCGAAAACTAGAACAATGAGGAAGGTGGAAGGGTGTTTGCTGGCCGCGGAAAGTGGCCCGTAGGCGCATGTAGCGCTAGACGCGTGTATAACTAGAAGTTTTCTTTTTAATGTGATACTGGATGTTAGTGGTTGGTGAGTGACACATGGGGGATAAGACATCCCTGGGCTGTGCTCATACCACACATTGCACCAACCCGAATTCTCCACACCCACCTCTTCGCCAAAGTAGTTTCAGTCAGATCTCTCTCGGCAGAAGCCAAAGCGTCGTGCCAGCGTCAGCAGACGGGGGGAGTTTCTTTTTTCTTGAAGTGCCCGATCTGATTGTTCTTTCTCTTTGTTTTTTTTCTTATCCCACAATCTTCGAGCTTGGCCCACCGTTTCCCTTTGTTTTCCTACATACTCTATCCAGACGTCCTCTCCCTCACGTCCAGCTGCGCCGCCTACCGTACTTTTGTTCCCGAAAACCCCCAGAAAAAAGGATGCCTAACAGAAGACCGTTGTCGTCGCACGAAGGACGCCCTACCACACCGATGACACCGATGACCCCCACGGTGGTAAAAGACGACATGAATTTCCAAGAGCTATGTGAGACGTTCAAGAATTACTGTAAGTGCCGAATTATTTCTAACAGCATCGCAGGTTCCCTCATACCCCCCTTGCTACATATCCTGTTTATGTTAATGTAAGCTGCTTTACTGACAATTCACGAAATTTATTTTCCTAACGCAAAATAATTAGTCGTTGAATACATCGACACCCCGCAGAATATGAGCACTTTGAAACTGTCTCCAGTGATGACCCGTCTCTGCAACCAGCTATCCGAAAGGGGTACAGCTTCCTATCTGTGGCTTTCTTCCGCAACCAATTTTTTGTCGTAGAGATTTACGTTATTGCCTCTATTACATTTTATACTGACGTGTTCGACACCTTTTACACACAGGTCACAATCCGGCTACGGTCGCGGCCTTGCTGTGAGTGAATTTTTTCGTTCCGTTTTTTACCTCCCGTCTTGAAACTAGCCTACCCGAGAAGTTCCAAGCAGGCTGTTTTTTGCTCCTGCCTGTCTCGGATCTTTATTTATTATTACTTTTTCTAACTGATTGAAATTCGCCTTTATCTGATTCTAATTCTACTTTCTGCGAGCAGTTGGTGCAAAGTTCATTTTGACGCCGAGGAGGATAATTCTGGTGGCCACAGCTTGGGTGGTAGCAGGGGTTTGGCTTGCGAGTTTGTAGCTTCTGACTTGTTGACATTCCTCTCTGGAAACGAGGCTCTTGAGTACCTGTGCTATGAACTACCGTTGGTGAGAAATGAAGACGATGGGAATAACACTGCAGGAGATGAAACAGCCGGACTGTTAGGTCGTCGTGACAGTCGCAATGTTTCCTCTTCTGACCTCGAAGCCGATAGCATCGCCTCATATGCAGGGCTAAACACCCTGGAAATTGCTATTTTAGCAGATGCAAAGAAATTTCTCTCGCATCGACCGGTGCGTTTTACCCTAAGCACCCCACCGTTAGGTTCCCTAGAACACCTTAAGTTAATAATTTTTTAGGTAGAGCGTGTGATAAACGGAATGTAGGTTTGCTGGCAGCATTAGGAAAATAATATCGGTGCTAATGATGGAATGATAGCTGGGAGGGAAGGATCTCCTTCTGGAAGACGCTTGATGTTGATGGCTCCAAGAAACCCCACTTCTACAATAAGAGGTAATGGACCTAGCTGCTTATCTGCTTCGTAGATTGTCTGACAATCCTCAAAAATACGTAGGAGGGCAGATCCGTTCTGCAGGCTCAGGGTGCCCAAGTATCAAAAAGCCTTTGAGGCGTTCTTCTTTGCCGTATTTCTCGCATTGTATTATGGCGTGCTGATACAGAGAGACCCCTACCATATTACCGGGCTAGAGGCAGCATTGATTGTGTTCTTTGTCGCATTTGCCGTTGATGAAATTTCCTCCATGAGAGATGCTGGGACAGCTTTCTACACAGCTGACTTTTGGAGCTTGTGGGACGTTTGCATTATCATCATTGGAATAGCGTTCCTCATCTGGAGTAAGTGGAGGGATTTCACTTATTTCAAATACCAGAACAATTGACACTGATATTTCGCAGGAATTGTCGGGGTAGTCAAGGATAACGATGAAATTGTTGACACGGCTTTTGATATTCTTTCACTTGAGGCGCTGCTTTTAATACCCCGGTATGTAGGAAACCAAAATACCAACCAGGGAATGAAAAATAATGTGGGGATTTTTAACGCATTTTTACCACAGCGTTTGCTCATTACTTTCGATGAATCCCTATTTTGGTATGTAGCTCCCCACTTGCGAATTTCGGTTCGAGTTTTTTCGCCTTCATCTTCAAGTACTAACTTGTCTAAACCCTTTGTAGGTGTCTTGATACCCTGTCTAAAGCAAATGACAAAAGATTTCCTGAAGTTTGTAATTTTGGTGAGATATGGCGGCGCTGCTACTTGAAACAACCTTATTATTTTAATAGAACGCGCCGGAAGCTTGGGTGCATTCGCTAACACATAAGCCATCTCGCCCAGGTTGTGATTCTCTATCTCGGTAAGCAGCATCAGATGTCTTTGAGGTCTCTCACTCGATTCGCCTTGCCAATACTATGATTTAGGCTTCTTAACTACGTTCTCTCTTCTGGCCAGGGAGTCTTTCACACTTTCGGAGATGTCCTGGATGTTGATTAAGGGTTAGGCTTCTTGTTTTCTCCATAGGTGCTGTAACTGTTCACTGTAAATAAACATGCTGACCGGTGTGCTGCAGTCTTCTTTGGTTCGGTAAGTGCTACCATGATAGGGGTGTTGACCGAGAGTAACGCTTTAGTGCTGATCACTCGTTTATCGACCCGATTAGAGCTCAGTTGGATTTGTGAGTGGGAAACTACTGAATTCCCCCAAGCCCGTTCAGGATCTGATTAACCAACTAATGTGCAAAAACTGGATTTACAGGACGCAATGAGGGAGGTACGGATTAGAAAATCAGGATTCAATGGGACTCGCGCCTACTGTGCTACGAACCGTACTAACACACGCGCGGCAGATATCTCCTGTTTTGGGTCCTCCACTAATGGTCCGTATACTGCGGCGTTAAAAAGTCTATTTCGTAGCGAGGATTGCCTCAACTGCTTGCCTCTGAATGCTAATGCGTGCAGGGAACCTCCAGTTGATTTTCGTCACAGTAACGAATATTCTCTTGATCACATCTCTCATAAGTTTGCTATCAAATAGTTTGACAAATGTGAGAACATGATGGCTTTTTTCCTTTGGTACTGTAGAGCATTCACTAACAGCCGACAGATGATGAATAACGCCCGGTACTGCTTCTGCACTCTTTTTGCACTCACTGCTTTATTGCTTTTTTTTGGTGCCGGAGTTAACAAGTATGCTTGTGTGGTATCACAGAGAGGAATATCTGTTCATGTCAGTTAACCGCTATCAAAGGCTTCGGTGATTGTTGCTCGGCTCACAAAAAGTTTGATTGGCGCGTTAGGTTTTCAATTACAGTAATGGAAGCCGCAACTAGCAACAGACTTGTTGTTTTTTATCCTCCAATGGTATTCATCCAGGCCAGCCTTCCTTTTTGAAAATCAAGCTCAGATTATAACGGTCACCTCCCACAGAACTTGCTTTCGCTCATTCTATTGCGCCCGCTGAGACTTGTCCTATCGGCTAGTAGGATGCGAAAGTGGAGGATTGCGCTTCTGAAGTTCTCGCACTTTCCATTTGTTAGTCTCCCCCTCTCCCCTCATTTATCTCTTTTAGGCCCTTTAAACGCGCAAGCCATTGTTACCCGGGAAAAAACTAAACATGGCGCCAGGTCGCGGCAATAATGGCCTACGAAAGCCTCTGGCCAGACAATCAAACGCGCTACACCGCAACTGCATGGGGTCCGGGGACTGGTTCTAAACGGATGTCTATGAGGGAAGGGTTGAAATCGTTTGGTCGACGACCCGACCGGCTCCAGGAATGGTCGGGGCGCTTAGGTGGTAGCAGGCTGGGGTTGGGCGGGGCAGGCAGCCAGGTTGGCCCTCAAGCTGGCCCTGCGCTCGTCAGTTCTGCGAGCAGTATGCGTATGGATTTCGACGGAGAGAGCGCATCAAACCTGAAGGCTTATGCCAATCAGATTGACGAGCACGGGCAAGAGCTACATCGAATGAGGACTACTATCGAGCAGTTGAGCCGCAAGCTAGATGAAGTTCTTTCTCAACAGAGTTCGTAAAGGCTGGGGACTTAAGGGTCGATTGTCATTCCGCTTTGGAGAAGTCGTTGTACCAAATAAAAATATTATTGAATCTGAAGAATTATATCCAGAGTAAGGCATGTGCCGCAGTATGCATCGACTGTAGTGGCTAAATCGGAGCGTTCACACTTGCATAATTTTGTCTGCTCGTCCGTGAGGGTTGCATTGACGCCGGCGCAAGAGGCTCACCGCGCTACCCTATTCTCTTTGCAAAGCCTTCCAAATCGCTGCAAGAAACAACACTTGGATTTCTTGGAGCCACCAAGCTAGCAACCAAAGCTCTCAGCGCGTCTGACCGTTGGCTCGATAATCATGGGTGGATATTCGCGGGCGGCCCTCCCTCCCTTGACTCTGCCCATCCCTCCCACGCATCCACCCACCACCTCGAGGCTGTGGATGATGACAGGGTCTCGCAGGCCCCGCCGCATCTGAGCACCACTCGAGTAGGGTCTCCAATCGACCACACCCCACGACCGCCTTTCCGGTGAAGCAATAATACAAGTACGGTACACCCCTGACTAGCAATACCGCAATTATTAGTAGCGTAGCCATACCCACTACAAAACCCTCGATGGACCCTCCCCGCATTCTTTTTACACCAACGAATCACAGGCTTTCATTCCTTGATCTCACCCATTGGACTTTTTGAGGAGCTTAAATCACGAAGATTCCCAGCAACTTCTCGAGCTTCTCTACCTCCTCTATACAGCAGATCAACTTTTGCGGCACTCGACCGGTAAGGATTTATAACTGCCCCGGTGAACCACATCTTCCAACCTCGTTGCCCTGGAGCAATACCCCGAATACCAATACCAGAAACCCAGGGGCCGAATTTGATTCCAACTCTCTCAGAAGGAAAAATAAATAACACATACATATGAGCCCTTCCCACATTCGGATTCCATCTCCCTCAACATCTTCTTTTCACGAATCAATGTCGACTCCAGGACACAGAGATTCTCGCGTATACATGACACCCCAGCAAAGTCCGGCTTTAGGTTTTGGCACACCTCCAATGTTGCATGATAATAATTGGGGGCGGAACACCAGAGAGTCGGCACGCTCCACAAGAAGCGTTCATTCTGTCTCTCCGGCCCTGGGACACCGCCAGCTTCACGACCATTCCCACCTTGGATCTCACCAACACCACCACCACCACCACCACCACCATCACCACTCTTTGCCATCCCCGCCACAACAGGAGCACTCATTTACCACGATGCCTTCCGGGTTCCACGACCGTACAAATCCCCCGCTCTCCCCCCCAGCTTCGGACGGTCTTATGTCGCCCATGAACCATGCCCACGACTTCCAGGACAAGATCCCTATGGACCCCAATCTCCCAACAATGTGGATGTCGAACACCTTTGGCATGAAGACAGACAGTGATGACATGTCATTGTCCATGCAGGATCATTCTGCTACGGCCTCGCCGCCGCCGCTCTTCATTGAGGACATCCTTCGCGCCGAAGACAGCCATGGCGTGCAAGGAATGGGAAATGGATTCATGGACGAGCACGATTTCCAAGAACACGGCCTGAGTAGGCCATCTTCCATGAAGCGACCTCAGGACGAACTTTCTTCTGTTGGATTGGGAGGCCCGTTCCATCCGGGTACAACAAACACCTCTGGGATCAACAGGGTCCGCAAGAAGCGCCATTTGACCGAGCCCAGCGAGGCCAATTTCCACTGCACCAAGTGTGGGAAATACTTCTCGAGGATCTGGAATTATAACGCGCACTTGGAGACCCACGACCCTCACCGACCTAGACCTCACGTTTGCCTTGTCGACGATTGCAAGAAGGCCTTTGTCAGACGAACCGACTTGACCAGACATCAGCAATGCGTAAGTCTCATCTTTCGGAATCATTCGCCTCGCTCAATTCACTAACATAAGCTTTCAGGTACATGCTAAAGATAAGAAGTTCCGCTGCGAACTTTGCAACAACATGTTTGCTCGCAAGGACACTCTTAGAAGGTGAGCTCTACCCTTTTCCATATTTCACAAAAACTATGATAGATCCCTGACACGCCTTCATCCAGACATGAAGATGATGGTTGCCCAAAGCGCGTCGATATCGCATCCAGAGGATCAAAGAACAAACCCATCGCCTGGAACTCGCAAGCACTCGGTTTCTACAGCGCAATGCAGCGCCGCGACGAGGTATTTCCAAACGTGACTGCGTATGACCCCCAAATGCGACCAAATCACTACGATAATGGAGTATCCTCTCATCTTCCTCCCCTCTCGGACATCGTGCCAAAGACCCCATCAGTCCTCTGGGGCTAAACACCTCAAAAACACTATTTCTTGTACAGTTTTCCTTTGATTCTCTCCTTTTTAACGGTGCCTTGAAGTGTTGCAAAGGGTATTCATCTAGAGGCGCAATTTTGTTCATTTTGGCTTGGGCATTTTCTTCATTGTTTCATACCATTCTTTTTTTTCCTCGCTCACCCTCGCTTTGCTCTCTGCCTTTCTCATTCTCATCTCTCTCTTTTCTTTCCTCATTATTCCTTTTGTCCCAGTCTGCGGTAAAGGAAAAAGGAAAAACGGGGTCGGCTGGCTTTTTGTTTTACTGGCTTTAAACGACTAGCTCAATCGTGGTGAGCAATGTCTTGCTTGTCCATATTGTCGAGCACAATATTCTATGTCACTTATTTAGGGAAGATATGGAGTTCGTGAAAATCAAATCCAATGCATTTACTGAGATCATCGCCCACCTTGGAGGCTCCCCCTCCCTCTTTTTTCCCCTCCCTAATTTTTTTAGGGCCAAATCTCATCTCATTGTAACTTTGTACCTTGCGGCCCTTCGCCGCCAGAGTACAGTACTCCCGAACAGATCGTAGGGCCCTCGGATCGACAGCGTCAACCCTGCCTTACTGTACATACAATCCACAAACCTTGCTAATGAATTTTATTTTCTCACCTTTCCTTCTCTTTACACCGTGTCCATCCAACCCGCAGCGAGGCGACGAAGAAAAACGTGAGATAGCTGGCGCTTAAAGGGAACAAGTAAACAATAGCGCTTAACGCCAGCAAAAGCAAAGAAGGGCAAAAAAATCGCTTTTTGTGATAGAACCACCGTCGCATCAATATGCTCTGCGAGCACGAGCAGTTTCCTGTGCCAGTATACGAATCTAGCCGAGAGAGGGGGGGGAATGTAATGCTCCCCCCCATCACCATCAGCAAAGTCGGCAGAGGCATTCGCAGCGTTAGGATGGGTAATGAAAATATGACTCGAAACCCTGAAGCCTGGTCGAAGGGTTGCTATGGGAGGAAAGTGTGAAGGGGGTGATACAATACGGGCATGCAGTGGTCCAACTTGAGAAAGGAAAACGCAAGCGCAATTAGAAAGCAACGCCAATTTGCTGACCTGAGCATGGTGGGGTGTGCTTTTGTGTGTAGTTTAACCTTACGGTAGTTGTCCCGGATAGCCACTGTACTAAACTTTTTGCCTTACCATGGGTCTATTTCACGGCACTGGAGCTTCACCTCTCTCTGTCTCTCTCTCACATTCTCACACCCAAAAGAGTGTTGCCGCTATGTTATGATACGAGTAAAAAAAAAAAAGAAAAGAAAAAAAGAAAAAAGCCGTGCCGAGGCGGTGGGGAAAGAAAGGAAGAGAGAGAAAAATAAAATAAAAATACCCTGACAGGGGTTCGGTTGGGTGGGGTAGTTGTTGGGTTGGGTTAGATTTGGCTGTTTGGAGCCTGTATTTGGGAAACTGGGGTGGAATTGGTAAGGGGCTGATCGAGTGATCCTTGTTTATAGCATTCCCTCTTTCCTTCTACTGACGGCCGGTACGAGTTTGCGAAGTTTGCAGTGGGTATCGAGTCGAGAAGTACCGGTAGGACAATTGACAAAGAAATGAAGTGAAGGTTATAATGTGAGAGAAGTGATTCTTTCTCCCTCCCTCTCCCTTCCTGCCCTTGCACTCGCTCGCCTTACACCTTATGTTCGTCCTTTTTGCTATTGTTGTAGACGCGTGAGCTCTACCGCAACGGTATCAGTACCGTACCTATTTAGATATTATGTATCAGGAGTCGAGTGTGGAAGGGTTCGATACCTTTATCGTAATTTGTGCTCTGGATCTCTACTGGTGGTGGTGGTCTGGGTAGCAGAGGGTAAATCTTGTTGAAGTTTTCAACCCTTCCGCCGGGCCAGGGTGGGAGAGAGGAAGACAGTGACAAATACTTGTGTCGGTAATTAGACGTATTGTGCAGTACCGCAGGATGAAGGGCGGGAAAACTTTAAATTCCTCCAACATGTCCTGATGTGAAATAGATGGGTTCAAAATTAAGCTGGATGGTAGCAGCTTCACAGCCTTCACTCCATCCCGCTGCAGTGAGAGTTTCTAACTAGGGTCTGCAAGAGTCCTTAGCACAAGTATCGGTTTCTGGGTGAGCGTATCATACCGGTATCACGTTGAAGGAACAAGTGCCGACGATAACGAGGAGGTAATTTGGTCACATCTCTTAAGATTACCAGGCATGGTAACTGCCGTACCGGGTAGCTGGAGTCGTTTATCATGAGTGGTGGGAAAGCCCAGCGGGATATTCACGGCCAGAGGCTCATGTCCAGCTAGCCATGTTTCTCCCCTTCCTTCCTTCCCTCCTCTAGTGGATAACCGGATGGGCTGCGGTTGAATATCCAGCCGGTACCGGCGATTGGGCGAGATGTCAGCCCTTTGGACTGCCAAACAAGGGTCCGATTCTCGCTCACGAATCCGATTGAGAATTACAAGGCCCTGACACCCAGCGCTCTCCCAGCTTATCCTTTTGCTGCTAGTTTAGTTTCTCACCGCGTGTCTGTCAAGAGAAACGGCGAGGAGGAAGATCGCCGGCATTCCTGAGTCCCCGTCCCGGGCTGTCATGATATTCCTCGAGTTTCGCAATGGGAAGTCAAGTACCGGGACCGGAGGCTGTCTTAGCTTTTTCTTTTTCTTTTTTCTAAGTGTGCGACAGCACAGCTTGATACCGGGACAGGAAGTCCCTGATGTCTTGCTTCCTGATGTTCGACCCGATTTGTTTTACTCCTTTGTT
This sequence comes from Tuber microsphaerosporum, assembly GCA_003521225.1. Lineage (NCBI taxonomy): Eukaryota > Fungi > Ascomycota > Pezizomycetes > Pezizales > Tuberaceae > Tuber > Tuber microsphaerosporum. The sequence continues at coordinate 25,289 of QOVD01001756.1, read as the reverse complement.
TTTCCTGAGCGACTGCAGTACTTAATAAGTTGCTGGCATATTTCAGATGGTTCGGCACCAGTGCAGTACAGTACCGGTATATAGTTCGTCCTCTAAGTCTCGTAAAACCTTTCGGATCATGCACTGAAAGAGGTTCTGGATTTTTTTTTTGGATGGTTCCCCCTAGTCATCTTTTCTTCCTCCTACTTCGTGGTTGTGAACTAAGTGATTGAGGGTAATTAGAAAAAGAAACAGGGCCATACGGCATTTCGAGCCTCGATTCGAGAATCCTTGTGCCTTATCATAGGGCAGGGGAGTTGGGGATGTGTGGTTCCTGCTCCGCTAAAACCCTATATGCTACAAGAGTTTTGAGGGCGGATGTTTTAGACAGCTACTCTAAATCACGGTGCAATGTCATCGCACAATCAGCATCTGGAAACTCAAGCATTGCAATCAAATTGGAGAGTGAGTCTCTTTGGATTGTTTTTTTAGTTACCGGTACTTAACTGGTGTCGCTACTCGATTATGCGACGCTCCCAGATCCGGGTGACCCGGCGTGGTGCGCTGTACTACTGGCTTACAGAGTGTGGTGCTGTATGTGTACTGTACACGGTATGACGCTTTATTCAAACCGAGTAGTCCGAATTTACTCTCATTGTCCTCTACCTCTGCCGGTGCAGGTGCTCTGCTGGTTATTGTGCCCATCTCCTTAGGCTCATATCCTCGAAACTTTAGCGGATCGCAGGAAAAATTGTTGCACGGTTATGAACGTGATAATACCGATCACTTGGGTGGTGGGGAACTTCCGACACCGGGACTATCCATCCGACATGGGGTCCCAATAAGCATTTCCCCTACAGCAATAGAATTATGGAGGGGGTACCCGATCCGGTAATGTACCCTACTCTCTTCCCAATCTTTCGGTGGATTAAAATAAAATTAGAGGGTGATCGCTTCTAGACGGCTAGGCCACGTTTGTGCACCAAAAAGAGTAAAAAATCCCATTCTCAAGCGAATCTATTTACCCTTGGTTCTTGGGTCTGCGAATGTGTAACCGTGTCTCTTAACCGCCTCCTTCCCTGTTGTGGAAAGTATGGTACGGTACCCCTGCTTACATTCTCGCCTCTGCCATACCGGTTAATGACTACCGTAGGGCTACCCCAACTGAACGGGAGCTCCTAGCAGGGGAAGGAGGGTGGATTTATTTTCACTCGTCCACCCCACTGTTTTCTGTGCGAGCTAGGGGAGCACCCGAGTGATTAAACGAGTTATCTTTCTCCGTCCGACTTCGAAACTTGCTGATGTTGAGATACTTGTCGTACGGTGCTCGCCTATTGCGGATACAAGGCCGTAGACTGAGAGATCGGTTGCCTGATGCGAAAGAAATGGGGGAATAAGTGTTTTAGAAAGAAGTTGCCGACTCCGCTCGACTGACTTTACCGTAGCCCGTGCTCGCTGCGATAATATCACTGTCATATAAGGACCCTTCCCGTAAGGGGTATCTTAAAAATTGGCGCTAGATATTACCCGAGATTTTTGGGGCGTCCGGAATTGAAGGGGTCCTTTTCTCCGGTGCCAGGTAGGCATTCTCGCGACACGAAAACCTTACCGAGTGATTACCCGTGATTACCGGAGGTTTCTGGGATGATTTCTCCGGCGCGCTCCGGAGAAAGCCATCGGGGGTTTTCTTGCGTGTTGCCCGGGGACTTTATGTGGGCTGAGTTGGAGCAAAGAGCAAGTCGGGAGCACTGACTGGGGCGAGCATTAGACTACCATAGACTACCATGTTGTCAAGATGCGGGCAAAAAAAGAGTCATTGTGAGACTGGGCTGGGATATAATTGCTCATGGATGTTCACACTCCCTCACATCTAAGCACTCGCATAAGCCTTTCTCTTCCTCCCACACCATCGCCCCACTTTCTCTCATTAACGATCCTAACTCTAGCGCCTCTTGTCTTTTGAGTGACACACTATATCGTTACGATGTACTTGAATACAAGTCCTTTATAGTAGACAAGGCAATTATTATCTGAGAAACAAGCTCTCCGATCATAATTCTTCTTACCTAGCTTCTTGCCTTCCTATTTTGGAGGGCCAGAATGAAGTTCAAGATCACAAATGCACAATTCATGGGTATGCTGGGATGGGCCTCCTGGTGGGGTAAAACAACATGGCTAGCGCCCTACTTCTGTCACTTAAGCACACTGGCATCGCTCTACCCCGGAGCTTGCCGCCGGGCCTGCCGAACACGCAAGCAGTACGGCGGGGGGAGGTAAAATTTGAAAGCTTTGTTTTGCCTCGTTTTGGTTTGGATGCTCTTAGGAGTTTCCTTTAAAACGAGAATTCACTTTGACAATAGCTTCTTCTGAGCCTTTTTGGCGGCATTTTCCTGTTTTTTTTTATTTGAGTTTTAATATGCCACGAGATCCTTCCCACATGCAGCGGTTGTACGGTCACCCTAAGAAATGTTTGTCCTGTACTTGAAATTATACTTGTCCTAGGTGTGAAGTATCCGGAAATACGGGTGGCGGATTTGTGATACGCAGGGATTTTTTGCTATATGTTTTGCGAGTCCCTGTTTTCCGGATACTTGCTTGGGGCGAGTACCACGGATTTAACGAGAAAAAAAACTCTTATCTCAGAAGAATGCAGGGATGGCACAAAGACCTGGTAGTTAGTATATATAACGATGTACGCGTACTCTGGTATCAGTCGTACCCCAGCTATCTGGGATCTCGCTCGGCCGAGAGCCTCGCTGGACCGAAGAGAAATCCTGTGGTAGCATAGCCCCAAATTTTCATATAAAAGCGCTCGTTAAACTGGAAAGCAAGGGTATTAGGATTCGGATGGAGTTTGAATAAACCTTACCCCCTGCTCTTATATCTTATACAGCCTTATCTTGCTGAACTGTATTCTGGTGTGGTAAACTTAAAAAGGACTATTCTCAAAAATTGAAAGAGGAAGAAAGGGTGAGAATATAACAATTGGGTAATAAACTGGCTAGGTAGCATCTGGGGGGGGATGCAGATTTTCCTGTCCCTTGGCGAATAGTTTAGGAGCGTCGATTGAAAGAGGAGAAAAAAGAGATCATAGGAGTTTCAACTGGATTGTTTGAAATAAGGGGTCGTTAGTATTGATAAAGGCAATCTATTTTGCGTTGTGGGTATCACGAACTTTCCTCTGCTGTCCTGTGTGTCCCCCGTTGTGGCGGGTGGAATCATGGAATTTTGGCCGTCGGAGATAACGGGGTGGTGTGACAGCACTTGTACCAACCTTGGGAATATCTTGTAAACAATGTCATCTACTTGTCCCAGGCAACAAGTATCCGGAAATACGAGTGGTGAATTTGTGATGCGCACGGATTTTTTGGCATAAATTTTGCGAATCCCCGTTTCCGGATATTTCTTGCCTGGGACAAGTACCTTGTCAAGACGTGCTACGAAGATGTTGGAGGAAGAGTATATACCGCGTTCATTGAAAGAAATGGATGGGCTATGCGCATTTGGTTTAACGGTCAGTGAAAGTTGTCAACCAACTCTAAACCTAACCTCTTCTACATACTCGCCCATCCTAGGGCTCACCTGGTATGTATTATACTTTCTGTATTTCCTCCGGCTTCCTTGATGGGTACTCTAAAGTCCTAGTTTAACCTCCGACAGCTAGATATAAAAAAAAGAAAGGAAAAGGGTTCCCACACACACTCTCACTCGTATGTCTTTAAATGAGTATTAGTGAGGAATCTGCAGAGAATTGTTTGGTACAGTACATAGTACGTACAGTACAATATAGATAAAACTCGTGGCTTATCGTGAGCTCCATGTACAGTACGGCACAGTCTCTAGACTCCTTTAGTGTATGAGTCTAGTCCTGTTCGAACAATCCAGATTAGAATAATCGGGCAGGGTGATGAATGATGTGCGTTCGAGTCTAAATGGCCAATTATGCGCAGACCCGGAGAGGATCGTCAAAATCTGGTAGAATTCTTTTTGTTTTTTGAATGCCCTCGTTTTTTACTTCGTAAATTCCCCAATACACTCTATAAAACGAGCAAGAAAGGAATACCCTACTCGTCATATATATAGTTCTGCCTGCCAAAGAATCGATGGCCTCCCCTCGTATTGTATCGTGGGCTGGTCATGTTACCTTTACTTGATATAGTGACCATCTGAAAAGACCAAGGACTTAGAGCGTCTAGGCTTTTATTGCAACAACCCCACCTGTATGATACACTTGGTCTCCCCCATTGTCATCGCCATCACCACCCATATCGCAGATAGTAAAGCAGGCCTTCTAGCGCGGCCGTGTGGTGAAGTGCGGGGGTCAGCTGGGTGCGGGTCTCTCAGTTGGATTTGGGTTTCTTATCAATAGGCGATTGGAGACGATAGGAGCACCTGTTGGACCTAAACAGTGAATGCCAAAAAAGGCATTGCTACACCCCTGGGCATGCCGATAGCACCGGCACATGCCCATCTACTTTTACCTCCTATTCACATCGCCGAACGCACCTTCTCCGCTTCGTCTGAATTTTGTGTAAAAAAACAAAGAAAAAAAAAAAAGCCAATGCAATTACTACAATACAAGACTGCACGAAATCAAAAATGTGACTCTTTGGGGAAGATAGACTGCACTTACGGGTGTACCTGTGCTGCTGCTATATTCATTCCAGCAGTCAGGTTTCCCCTTAGTTCCCGCCTGTATTATCTATATGTGGGGAAGGGGATATTCATCTTTGGTTTAGGCTTGGCCTAGTTTGTTAGCCCAATAGCCATTTAGTTTGAATGCAAGTCTATAAAGGGGAAACTATCCCTGGTCTGTAGTTATTCTGGTGGTAAATTTGTACTGATTTTTCCTCCGCTCTGTGCTCGCTGTAGGGCAGATAGATAGTGAGCACAATTCTTACCCATATGACCTCACGCTGGCCACCTAGCGCGACTTTCAAAACCCTTCCATTTGGAGGTACTGCTCTTCTCACATCTGCATTACCTTTCTTTTCTCTGGCTATGTTTGGTCTCGCCGACTTCTAGGATACTGCACTTATAAGCAGTGGATACCAATTCCTGGGTTTCGATTAATTTATTATGCTGTGGATGTGCTGTACAATGCAAGTGCCCGGGGAGGTGTTTTCTTACAAGACGGGACAGTCAACCACCGAAATAACCCTCGTCTTGTACGAAAGCTTCTCTCCGGATACTTGTGTCGTTATATACTATAATGCCTTAACTCATTTTGCCTAACATCGGCCTTAGCTCGTTGATTTGATTTGGGACATTTTTTTTCTATCCCAAAACCACAGGGTGTGATGTGATATATCAATTATCACAGCCGCTTTTCCTTGATAGATGGGAAAAGACTTGTAGATGCGTGTCCCCTCTGAGGACTTCCTTCTTGCCTACTCTGTCTTTTTCTTTTGTTCTTGCCTCTTATTGTCATTATACTGTGACCCCGAGCGTAGGGTGCCTACGATATAACTTTGTATTGTGCTCCTTTTAGTCTGACTAAATCGACTGTTAATAGGGGAAGAGGGTAGCTGGTGATACATACAGTACGCACACAAAAACTGCCAACAACGGCGACTCCTGGAGAATTACTGCCATGGGTAATATTGGGCAGGCAGGAATTAGAGTTTTTTTTTTTTGATTCAGTCTCTCTTTCTCTCTTTCTTTTTTTTGAATAGCGTCTCGGTAAGATATAATAATTTAGCGAGCCTGGAGTGGCATATTTGAGATTAAGTTATTGGGAGTGCTAAATAAGTCCGATGTGTCGGTCAGTATGGTGGACCATTGGTGGTGTGAGAGGGTTGATGGTAGTACTTGTAACAATAATAGTCTTGGCCATGCACAGCACGGTACAGTGCAGTAGATACCGGTACCGTATGTGAACATTCAGCCATGATTTCAAGCAAAGAAAAATAAAAATAAAAATAAAAATAAAATACGAGCACAGTAATGTTTCAAGTCAAAGTTAAGCGAAAACAAACGACTCAATTAAAGTCCTGGTTGGCTAACTTCGACCACCGGGGATAATGATAAATTGGCCAAGCTTTATATAGACTGGGCGAACTGGGGTGATTTTATGTTTCCCCTTACGGCCAAATCTTGGAGAAGCGATAATCCTCCCCTCATTCCCACTTCCACTACCGTTGGACCCCTCTGGCTAGCGATTGGTCTGGATGGGTGGGTTATTAGCTTCTGGATGCATTTGCAACCTGGGGATTTGGAGAAAGCTAGGTAGGTAGATAGATGTTAACTCGGTAGTTGATAGTGCGGCGCTCGTGGCGCAAGGTGGATATATTCTTCCTTTCATATCCCCTTGTACCCGCCCCTCCGGTGGAGGCAACGTCGAGAGAAAGATGAAGCGGGGTTGGCCCTGCAGACTACTGCTGCTACCCATCCTGTGCGTACGCCACTTTAGTCACCGGGGTCTAGTATTCCGCAAGCATGTAGATCGGGAAGTAGAGTGCAGGGAATGTGGTAGGTGATTGTGTATGATCTCCTGGTGAAAGATGCCTCAGATACGCCTAACCGGACCAGGCAGTGATATACTCCGTGGAGCGAAAGAGACAGTGGCGATACGGTAACAGGAGGGGGGGGTCCTTGTCTATACATTCTTCAGGGAGAAGAAGAGGAAGGTTTCGGCTGGAGATTACTACCGCATCTCTACAATATGATAGGTTACTGTGCAACCACCAACATGGTACCTGTGCTTGCTTCACCGGCATAGCTTTTTTCCCTGGTCTATCGATCGATGACGCTCCTCCGCCTCCAGTATCGGGGTTAAGTGGACATCCGAAGGCCGGTGAAGGAAAACAGGAGTCAACCTTCCAGGCCGGACTGCGATCCTACTTCTCCTCTCCTGAGGATCAACTGCCACTCAGTCTCGGACTTATTTTATTTCCCCATTTGGCCGGGGGTGGAGGTTAGCCTGGAGGGGAGAGAGAGAGAAGATTCCACCCGACTGGCTGACTTACATGTTCCAGAGCGCCCCTGAATAATCTGCATTAAGCGTGAACTCATACCTATATCTTAACCTTATTAATAGATGGACGGATGGATGGATGGCAGTACATCCGCGCCTTTGAGCTGGAGATGAGGGGGTTGAGGCAGCTAGATGATTGACGCCATAACGGAGGTCTACTTTCGCATGTTTGGCGCAAGTCTTCAGGGGCACAACTAGTTGGAAGTATAATTGAGGAGCGCAGATAATAGTCCCAGCAGCGGTGATATTCTTTTGATGTGGAAAGACACTATGTAGTTTTTAAGAACTAGTTTGGATCTATGATAAGGGATTTAGTTTGTAATGGTAGTTGGCTGGCAAGACAAACAGTTGGTCGACCCTTCTTTGCAAATTGGAGTTGAGGTTAGTCAAGTTTCAATTGCTAGGAAACACAAGAAAGTGCCCAACTCGCAGCAAAACTAAGTTGGGGACATTTTCAAGTCTAGGAAAACCGGCTCTCGAGGCAGTGTTCACTAGGACCTCACTAGCACATGACCTGATATAGTTTACGATAGAGACAAAACGACGACACACTTCATAGATGTTTGTAATACTAAAGATATGGGTTATGGATTGCTTTATCTTCTAAGTTAGTAGACTCTTAATAGTAATATCTGGATTAAGAAAGGAGTGTCCTCTCCATGAACCTTCACGTAACGTAAGAAGAAAGGCCGCTGTAGGAAGAAATAGCTAGAAAAAGAGTCCTCCCCGGGTATCCCAGACAGTCTTTTCGGGATTCCAGAAAAGAAAGCATTTCGCTTTTCAAATTGCACCCCCCATGAGGTAGTTGTCACTGCATATCACCCGGGAATCCCGTAGATGTGTTCGTTCGTATGCTATCTCTTCCCCCTCTCAAATGCTTCTTTCAGGTCTCTGCCTATTTTCGAGCCTGGCAATAGTTAGGACTAGTAGATGTTCTCTTTCATTGCTCTTCTTGTTCTTCCTATCTGGTTTCTTTGAAGATTTTTGGTTTTTCTTGATTCCTTGTTGAGGGTATTGAGGGATTCCGGTGGTAATGTCAGGTCTGAGCCACTTTGCTATATAGCTGGGCTGCATCTCTCTTGTTATTTATGTGGATGTAGTCTCAATCAATAATCTTCACTGTTAACTATTACCACTTCTCTGTCTAAGCAATCGCCCATTGCTACAGGGGGTGACAAGAGAGAAAGGGAGGATGCTTAATTATCTACTGTATGAATAGGGGTGGGTTTATACCCTCGATCAAGGAGGTAAGGAAGATAAAAAAAGAGAAAGCCAAGGATGATTGATAGAAAGCGGCACACCATCGATAAAGCATGACCTTGAGGTCGACAGAAAGCCCGAGAAGAGATAAAGAAATGTTAAGAGTAACCTAACCACAAATAGAGCAGTAAAGAAAAAGACCAACTTTAGTCTATGAGGCAGATATATATAACACCATAAATCCAACGAATTCTCTTTGTTATGATACACAAGCTCTCCTTGTATCACCCAGCAGTTCATCCCACGACCCCAATCTTATATTATACCTCCTTAGGGAGTCTCTTTTTTATCCTCCCCTCCCCTCTACCAGGGACTATATGCCTTTTGCAAACACCCAGAAAATTTTCCCTCTGGTATTCACCCACCACCTCACCCCAATCCTAACTGCAGTCACAAACCCTCACTCGCCATTCACCCCCTCGTGCCACTCCTGCTAATACCCACATCCTACACAATTACCTTACATCCCCCCACGAAAAGCAAACCAAAAGAGCAATACTGATGTCAACAGACGACGAGAATAAAGTTTCTTTAATCGAACCACTCATTCCCTCTCTCTTGCGAGAGCAGGGAGGGATTGTTCAGGCCAACTCCTTTATAGGGCTGTTTTCAAAATTTCAAGGTTGTCCTTTTTAAGTATTGTCGGAACAGCAAATGTGCTTCTTTGCAGGATCTGGTGCATTGACAAATGGTCCTTTTTTTCTTCCCCTTTTTTTTCTAGGTGCATTTGTCTACCAACACTTGCGGGTCGTGCACAATTGGGTCTAAGGGACTGATGAACTATCTTAAGTGTTTGGGAATTTGAATCTAATTGTAGCTAGGGATGTGTATTGTGATAACTAGCAAAAGTAGGTGACTCGAGTGGTAAGAATCAATCAATCAACCAGTTTTAGAATAGTTCGCGCTAGAAGAAGGGGATGACGTTTTTTTGCAAGGAAGGACTCGGAGTCCAAGGGTTAGAACTACAAAACAACAATAATAGTAATAATAGCAATCACAATAATAATAGCAGCAATAATAATAATAATAATAAAAGACGCCCTGCAAGTATAATATAATAATGTAACGTCCCCACCATTTCAATTCATAGAACGCATCGATGAATCGTAATCACATAACCACAGTCATTGGTAAAAAAAAAAAAAAGAATTCGCAGTTGCAACAGCGGGGATTCCCTGCGTTGATGTATAGGGGAAGAGACGCTTAGATTATTGTGCATGCATCGTTATCAGGGGAAGCTGCAAAGAAATAAGACACAACTTTTGAAATTTCAGAGTGGAAGGGGTAATAATATAATGGTCAGAAACCAGTAAGGGCAACGGTAGAGTTAAGTGCAGGAAGGGGACAAACAAACATGCAAGCAAAGAATTTCAAACATCCTTACTAACCCCTCTCGGGCTCTGTGAATATAAACGGGTTGATAATATATGGGTGCTTGGTGGCGGTTATACTGGTGGGTGTCACGATGTGCTCGGAAGGGTATATAATTTGTGCTCCCAAGGCTGGGGGATAACACATAAGGTTGAAATTTTCTGTCGAACCCAGAACAAATAAAATAAAATGAGAAAGGAGAAAGGAAGGCCGTGTTTTCGAGATAATAGCTTTTTGTATACTCCGAGAGTTCGGGTGGAGGCTTAGAACGAAGGTGAAGTTGGATAGAGGTTGTGGAAATTAGTATGTGCGCAGAAATAGTGCAAAAGCAGCGCATACCAATTACTCCAAAGACAATAAAAATGCCTATGCTTCTGTAGGCCCAATTGTGCTGGGGGCTGCGCATCCGTGGGCTTTTAGTAGCTCTACTATTTCAGCATGCCGACCTACAATAGCCCAATCGAGAGCCGTCATGCCTTTGTCGTCTGGTGCGTCAGGGTTGAGATCGCCCCGCCCCAATAGTAGTTTGATAACTCCGACATTACGGTATACGACGGCTGTCAGGATTGGTGATGCGCCCCTGGTATCTGGCATGTTGGAGTCAATATCCTCTCGTTCTAACAGCAGCTCAACAATTCCCTCACAACCATACATGGCGGCCCACAAGAGTGGTGTCAGGCCAGCGCCATCCCGCACGTTGGGGTTGACATCATTCCGTTCTAATAGCATCTTGACAATTGCATAAAGGCCACGCTGGGCAGCCATGGATAGTGGCGATAGATCGTTAATGTCTGGTATGGTAGGATCGACATCTTTCCGCTCCAGTAGCATTCGGACAGCTCTCTCATTCCCTAGCTTAACAGCCAACGAGAGTGGCGTTCGGCCGTCATCGTCTACCGTGTTGGGGTTGACATCTTCTCGCTCCAGTAGCAGCTTCATCACCATAACACGCCCACGCTTGGCAGCCACCGCAAGTGGATTATTGGGGTTGACATCTTGCCGCTTCAGTAGCAGCTTGGCAGCTTCAACGTGCCCGTAGTAGGCGGCCAGCAAGAGTGGTGTTCGGCCATCGTTACCTGGGCTGTCTGGATCAACATCCTCCCGCTCTAATAGTAACTTCACTATCCTAGCATGCCCACTCTTGGCAGCCCACGCGAGCGGTGTTCGGTTGTTGCCAATTTGTGTGTCTGGACTGACATCACCCCACTCCAATAGCAGCCTGACAATCTCTTCATGCCCGTGGGAGGCAGCCAACGAGAGCGGTGTTCGGCCATCATCACCTGGGCTGTCTGGATTAATATCCTCCCGTCCCAACAGTAACTTCACTGTCCCAGTATGCCCATTCTTGGCAGCCCACGAGAGTGGTGTTCGACGGTGGTGGCTTTCCGTATTGGGATTGACATCATACCGCTCCAGTAGTAGTTTGACCACTTCCTCGTGTCCGAATTCCGCAGCCCACCCGAGTGGTGATCGGCCGTCATTACCAGATATGTTGGGGTCGATATCTTTCTGTCCCAACAGTAGCTTCACTACCTCACAATGCCCGCGCCTGGCAGCTACCGCGAGTGCGGTTCGGCCAGTGTTGCTTGATACGTTGCAGCCGGCGTCTGGCCGCTTCAACAACATTTCAACAATCTCTGCATGCCCACCGTCGGCAGCCCAAATGAGTGATGTCCGGCCGTTCACGTCTGGTATAGCGGCGCTGACATGTCGCCTTGCGAAGACTAGATCCATCGCTGGCAGTGTTCAGTTATTTCCGCTATCTATCAGTCCTCCAATAGGCCGTGGGTTTTATCGGCCGCCCCAGGTCTAACTTGGGTTAACGTCAGGCTGGATCCAAGGTTTTGATATGTTGGCTGGGTAAGTTGTGGTTGAAGCTGTTGGGGTGCTCGGGAGTTGGAGCTGTCCCTTATTGGAGCTTCACCCCGCTTACATAATATTAAAACCAATCATACTAAGGTGGCACCAATGGTAACCCGCCGGCAACAGAACCTAGACCCACTAGCACCCCTTACCCTAAGGGCTGCAAGCCTCTCCCTCGGCTCCACCTTCAAAGTGCACAACCTATCACTCGATATCGTCCCAGAGAGTACACATGCGCAAGCAGATAGATAGTAATGCCAGCTTTCGCTAATACCTCATTTAATTTTTGGAACCAATATCTAGTGTTTAAGCAGAACAGATTGAGATTCCGTCATAACTAACTAATATGAGGAGCCGGCCTGCGACTTTCTCCCCAAACCCCACAGCCCAAGATCGGCCACCCGATCCTGAGCGCCGAGGATGACACGGCCTTAAATTGGGCCAAGATTAAGAGTGCAGCTATGGGATCGGGATATTGTGTACGTAGTGTGATTGTGGGCGGTACCGTGGGTATTAAAGCTATCGCAAAAAATTCTACGTGAAGGGTACAGAACTGCTCTGCATCCTGGTCATAGGCATTACTTGTCGGGTAAAACACTCGTAAAAGGTCATAAACTCCACACCAGAACCTCGTTATTCCCTCGTGAGAAAACTAGAATACATTTCTCTCATCGATCTCGTTCCAGTTCCAGAAACCCAACTCACAAAGGAAACCTAAAGAAAATCACCATCTCCAAACGACGAAAATGGATTTGGTGGCCCTCCACCAAACCCTCGCGGGCCCCCCGTTCCACTAGGCCCAACCGGATCGTATCGCGCTCCAGGTGGGAATCTAACGAACACTAGTCAGCACTGCACCCGCAAGAGCCATACTACGAAGCAAAGTTAAATAGATAAATACCTTGGATCGGGAATTCCTCCGCTGCCACCGCCAAACATAGGATGGTCTGGTCCTGGGTGCATCCCGCTCGGTCCGGACCCGCCCCATCCAGGACCTTGGCCAAAGAATGGGCCGACGAGCGGAGGATTCCGGCCGAGGCCTGGAGGGTTTAAATCGTCTTCTCCGATACTTAGTGGGTTTCGGCTGCCGGGGCCCATGCCGTATCCACCGCTACCGCGCGGTGGTTGGAGAATTTCGTACTCGTCGTCGAAGCCTGGAGGTTGCTCGCCACCCGCCGGAATAGGAGACCGGCCGGGCTGTGGGTCGAAGCCCGGGCCACCGTACGGTCTTGGGAAACCTGGTTGGCCAAACTCGTCTGATCGCCGCCTGGGTTGTTGTGCCTCCTGACGAGTTGAGCTTCCCGCGATACGGTCTTCTTCGTAGCCTGGTTTATGCAGTCCTGGAACCAACTTTTGCACTATATTGATCTTGACCAAATTGGCCAGGTCCTGCACTCTGCTTGTGCTAATAAATCCGTCTTCAAGCTTCGCTACGCCATCTCCGGCGGAGTACGGGTAGAAACTCTCGCTAAGGAAGTCCCTTACGACAATGTCGAAAGAGGTAGTTTTATCGTCGCCAATTCCCAAACCCATTACTACAGCTTTGTTCCCGAGACGGTTCACCTTTATCAGGTACTGTAAAGACGATTGCGAGTGTGCATATCGGAAGCCGTAGCTCCCAGGAGAGGCGTTCCAGTTTTGTGGAAGCGGTTTTGGATTCGAGCCTTCGATGGGTGTTTCTATGATAAGCTGTTAGCATGACGGGAACGAGGTAGTAATGATTGAGCGGTTTAATAGTGCCTAGATTATCGTCCTCACTCAACCCCACCAGACGAAACCCCACTGATAGCATGCACGCATGGGTGAATATCGCAACAGCATCATAGGGTGATCTCAGAGGAGGTGCCGCCTCAGGGCCTTGCGGAAGGCTCGCCTTTACGATATTTAGAACAGTAGGGGGGCTAAAGGGAATCTCGGCCATGATGTATAAATCTGAATTAAAAAAACTTGTGGTGACGATTGTGTTTTCCTTTGGTTGAAGGCGAATGAAACAAGGACAATGGTTTGGTTCGGTTATTCTGGGAGGCGGACAACTTAAGGGTGCGGGGATGATTGTGTCATATCAGTACCCTAATAAACGCAGGACTGGAGCCTTAGAACACTTGAACGCTTGAGCGCCAAGATTCACAGAGCAATAATTGATGAGGCTCAACTTAAATCACCATTCTGTGATAGGCGCAAGGGGTCCGCGGATGGGCATGGTGGGATGATGCTGGTATGCTGCAACAGTGATGAGGGCGCTCTACTTGTGCATTTGATATACCAAAAACTTATTTCTTGTTAATACTCCAGAACACACAACAACCTATCGGTACTATTCAATTATTACCGAATTCCGCAAGAAAATTTACCCATCATCGAAGTCAAGCACCGGCATGCGTTCTTAAATCAATATGATAAGAGATAAACAAAACCTGCAGTACGGCCGGCCAGAGATTATGTCATAAACCGAGAAGCACATAACCTAAACCCCGCATATACCAATATCGTTATCATAATATCATACTTTTTTAACACTATCATACTAAGCTCTATAAGAACGCACACAGGTGCTTAGCCTCATATTTCCAGCACTGCCCGCGTAACTTAAAAATAATAAAAAAGCAAAAAAACAAGAACGCACCGCGATGCTTCACCTCTAAGATAACGCGAGCAACATAACGAAATATTGGGCTCCTTCATATATATCATAGATTAGGACTATGATATGTTGCGAGCACCCAAAATCACTTGTTTTCCAATCAAGCGCCTTTTTTCTATGAATATCGATATAAAAATTAAATTAAATTTGATGCTTAATGGAGGACTTCCCGTATGTAGGAATCTGGAAAAATCTGGATCACAGGCTGTTCCCGTAGAAAAAAAAAAAAAAAACGATTTTCAAAATTTCCAGATTATGATCATTGTAGAAAAAATGAAACCACACATATGAAACCTAATAGAGTAGGAAATTATCTTTCAGAGGATCATGTCCTGTAGCAGTTTGCCAGTTATCTATTTTGTGCATTGAGAACTGGGACCTAATGTGTTGAGAACTGTAGCCTTAGGGCTAGTTGACCAATTGGGTACAAGTTTCTATATTTCTGAACCTTTTCGAATCTGAACTAGGGGGGACTCGGAGGGGGTAGTTTAGAAGTTGATTTTCTAGATTTCAGCGTGAAAATATGTTAAGACCACTTCTAACTCCCTTCCAGATTCCTACGGGAAGTCCTCCAATGTTGTCACCCTAAAATTTAGAGCCCCTCTGAACAGGACCACATGAGCCGCACAAGCCTCAGCTCAATTGAAGGGTGCAATGATCGACCGGCGATGGATTAGTCTATCGGTATCGTACTGGTATGTCCAAGAACTATATCAATTTGTGCGGTGGCCTCTACGAGTGTAGTATAGCACAATAAGTTCCAACTCTGTAACTCTATGCATGGTTGAAGTTGTACACTCTCGGCATATACAGAATATGATACGAGTACGATAGGATGCCTCTCGAAGTTTGTAACATCACCGCCTACAAGGGAGAGTGTCATACTATGTGGTTAGCAATGATAATACCACTAAATTCGAGCCACCTCTAAATCCCTAAGATACAAATATTCCATCCTCAAACTTTATGAACACAGCCATTTTGTTACCCCGCTATCATGAGCTAACTCATCAACTGCTCAACCACAGTAAGCTACGGTCCATTCATCTACTTACTCCCCTAAATCATCAACAAGCACTCGCTACAACGGCAAAATCACCCCACACCGAAAAGTTAAAATCGCCCCTATCACGCTCAGGAATGAACGGAAAAACCCTAAACTTCTCGCTCCCCCACGCGCACTGGTATATTGTATCGCTTCCCACACTACCCCGCCAACAAACTATAATACAGCCCGAAACCTCCCCACTCTCACAAGCAGATTCATTGACCCAATCCCCAGGGAATCCGCATAATAATGATACAAGCAACCCAAATAAAAAGGGAAAAAAAACAATAATGCCGAAACCAGACCCTTAACACCCAACCCATTTAACTCAAGAGAAAAGAAGAATGGAAAAAACAGAAAGAGAAATAGCAAGACAAACGCCGGAACCACTTTTTTACTATAGCAGCAGCAGTAGCAGTAGAATAGGAAATGTAGACTAAGATAGGGAGGGGGCGCCACAAAATCAAAGCAAGGGGAATGTAGGAAAAGAAACCGAGGCCAAACGTGATCAAGGCAGAAACAGGGATGGGGCCCATAGGAAAGCGTAGAGTAATATAACAGGGGGTAACTGGGGTTGAGTGGAGGGAAGGATTAAGGTAAAGTCTAGTCGACTCGATGAGTTCCTCCTATCCCTTCAATCGCGATTCTTTCTGCACACGCCATTGATACTCGGCACTGACCACCAGGATATAATATCCCTTGGAGCATAAACCGTACTAAGGATTGCCCGGTGGTAACAACTGCCCTTCCAGTATCTCTACCAACATCCTCGACCTCACCAGCGGAATGTCGCTCGCTGTAAAGTCGAGTCTACCGCTTCTAGTGAGTACCTCAGCAGACTTGAGCGCAAATACTCCGCAGTCGTTCATGTTCTTTTGCTGAGGGGCGCCCGGCATTGCGTAGTCGACCCAGTCAGTATCGTTAAATTTCCCTCCGGTTTCATCACGCATGTACTCCCTCATGATCTGACGGACCATTAGTAAACAAAGATTGACGTTGGGTGCATGGTCGGGGAATAAGCTCACTTTATACGGGCCAGGCCTAGATTCTGGTGTGAATTTCCCTCCCAGGGAATCGTAGTATTCGAACTGTTTTTGCTTAAAGTTTACCACAGCGAGACACCAGTGGTTACCCCCAACATGAACCGGCATCAGTAAGTAGTCTAACTTCAAGAGATCCTCGCCCCCGCACTTGGCACGTCTTGCCCATCTTGCGACTGCCTTATGGCCACCATCCTTGAGTTTTGGCCAGAAATAGGTGTTGTGCGCGAAGATCTTCTTGGGCCCATTTGGGAACGAGCTATTAGTCCTCTCGCAGATGAGGTTCATGTAGAAATTTATGATTTCATCATTCAACCATTGGTTCGGCCTAAGACGTTCAAAGTCGCGATTCGTGATCGGGATATTCCACTTTGTGATGTAGGTCTTGTTGAGGCCTGGCCGACTGACCTCTGCAAAGGTTTTCTCGGCTTTCGCTTTCCGAGCGGGATCAAGCGGTGGTATTGCTTCCTTCTTGATTTTGTTTCGTGCCTGTTTTATTCCGGTCAGTTTTAAAAGTGCCCAGGGGGGAAGGGGAGAGAAGAGGCACTTACATCTTCAGCTCTCAACCTCTGAATCTCGATCTCCCGTTCTTTGCGTTTTCGTTCCACTTCCTCAAGATTCAGAAATCCGTGCTCGCCTCTCGCCCGAAGTTGCTCTAATAAGACGTCAAGTGGCTCGGACTCGATATGCGCCTTCATCTGAGACCTGCGAAGCTGCATGTTGTGAGTACACCAAACCAAGCCCCATAAATTCGCACCACTTACCGCTTCCTGCTTCTTCTTTTTTTCCTTTTCATCCTTGGATTTAGGTTTTTGCACTCGGCCAGAGCTTATTGGTTTGTCAATACATGCTAGTCTAGCGGATCGCCGTAGTTCATCATTTGGCAACCGTTTGTCGATCAATGGAGTTTGCAAAATTGACTGAGCTCTTGGGCTCAAGTGGGACTTCCATGACACTTTATGTGACCAACCGAGTTTATTTGCCATATGTCCGGGGAACTTTGGCGTCAAACTGGCGCCGGGTGATAAGAAACCAGCTTGAGCTAGGCGGGTGGCAAACTTCTGGTCTCTGCGGCCCACTGCACCCCGTAAAATTGACTGCACCCGCAATGGCTTCCTTATCGGAACTGCAAAAAAAGGCTCCTCTTTTTTCGTTATCGGACAATTGACTCGAACCATTTCGGAATCGGAAAAGGCCTTCGGTGCCAACCCTCGAGCGAGATCAGGGAAAGGCTCATCTCCAGAAGCCGATGCCTGTGGCGAAGGTAATTGCTGAGTCGTAACGACACTTTCGCTGGTATTCGGCCCGGGCGCTTTTATCTTTAGTCCATCTCGAACGGTATCACCCTGAGAGCGTCCGTATTCTTTGTCGGAAGCCCGAGAGTGGGTAACATTGGGAATAGATGTGATTTCGTCGTTGGCTAAGTTCAAAGGTAGATCAGCAAGCCGAACCTCAAAACACGACCCGGACGGGTTACTAAGGGTAAGTACAAGAGCGGGACGAATTTCCAGCTTCAGTTAATTTGGGCCGCTTTGGCCCAGGCCTTTCGTCTAGTGGCCCTGTTGCCTCCACTGTCTGCGCCGCTTCTGTCGTTTCTACGGCTCTCACCGTTTCTATCGTCTCTCCAGGCTCCCGAACGACTGCCCCCAAAACAACGTTATTAATAAAATCCCCAATGGGAGAAAAGCAAACATAAATGGGCGCATCATACAACTCCAGTCAACAATATTTTTCCAAATACTACTAATGTATCCAAACCCCCACATATTCGGAGCACTGAACGCGACAGACGCTGCACGGGCACGGAGAGGGGTAGTTGTAGATGAATGGCCCCCTTCGTCCTCTTCTTCGTCCTCCTCACGCTTCCTTTTCTGTGAGCTTGTCGAAGATGGTGGCGAAGTGGTCGGTGAAGAAACAGCGACAGGTGTAGCCGGACCGACAGAGGATTCGGGGGTGGTGGTCGGATTATCAGAAGCTATTGCGGCAGACTCCATAGAAGAGTCAAGTCGCGTATAGCGAAGCAAAACAGTGTGTGAAGACACGATTGCTGATGCAAGTTACAACCGGAGGTTTTATTGATGCAGCGGATATGTGTTGTAAGCTGCAGTTGAAAAAAGGGTAGTTGAGGAAGGCGGACAAAGAAGGTGCAAGCGTGTTAGAGAGGGTGGGTTGCGACAAACAGGGAGGTAGGCCCACGAGGAATTTTCGTCGGCAGATTGAGAGAAAGGAGGATCAGGGATGCGATAGATTTCAAGATGCTGTAGAGAGAAGATGTAGAAGATGTGCAAGATGAGTGCGACTCTCAGTTGTCGTAAGTTCAAGGAGCTCAATCGTGAAAATAGATTTGGGGGGCGGGAGTGGGTTGGGGGACGATGGAACTGATGGAACAAAAATATGCGGTATCATAAGTACCGTGCCAATACAAAGGCGAGTTAAGATGAGCGCCAGGGCGCAGGGTTATGTAATAAAGGAAATCTTTAGTCACGTGATACAGGGCGCTCACCTTGGCAGACCTTCTATCATATCAAATTTGATGCTGCGCTGCCTTGCAATTGGCGAGAAGCCTCCTCGTCTCAATCCAATGAACCCATCTCATCCCTACTCGAGTACCACACAACCTCGATTACCGAGCTCCCTACCGTACATTCTAATGGTTTGCGAAGCGACAGGTCCCCTCCCCACTTCCTATCCCTTAGTCCGTCGCTGCGCCCAAGAAATCTGTGCTAGAGGTCTTAGTTTAAAAGCCAAGTAATTTACATCTAGTTAGGGAAGGATACTTTCCCGATCTCGTTAATTTATTTCTAGTTAAGGAAGGTTACACTCTAGATCTCGATCTTTTCTTAACTAGATTTCTTGGGCGCAGCACCCGACGGACTAAGGGATAGTATGTTCAATTGCCATCCACAGCACCTGTAGGAAAATCCCCAGACATGCACCAACCTTAAGTTAAGGTACCAGGTATGATACGTCTTTCCGAAAGACTCGACTGGTGCTCTTTTCAGACATGTATCACCGTGCACAAACACCCGATCTCCAAATATGCTTATCTCTACTGTACCGGTGCTTCACCTACCCTGTCAAAAATTATTCCGGGATTAGCTTATACCCCGAGCTCAAGGCCTCAGCAGTAGACCACCAAGCAATCAGAACAGCTTCGAAACCTGTAATACT
The DNA here is from genome assembly GCA_003521225.1 of Tuber microsphaerosporum. NCBI lineage: Eukaryota > Fungi > Ascomycota > Pezizomycetes > Pezizales > Tuberaceae > Tuber > Tuber microsphaerosporum. The sequence goes on along the minus strand of QOVD01001756.1, from coordinate 5,940 downwards.
ATAATTACCATTTCCGTCTAAAAGCCCCTTCCCCGGAGAGAAAAAAAGCGGAATCCAAGATGCGCACGTTCAAGACTCACATGATCAACACTAATACCGGTACATTTAATATATTGTACCACTTAAATTCTCCGTCTTCGGATGAGCTCCATGGCCAATTGGAAGAGCCTCCGCCCAGGGAAGTGGAGAAACGGGCGGACGTTGAGTAATTCGTTAGACACCTACAAAAAAGCAAGGCCTCAAGTTCCTAAGATTGGACAGGATGTTCTTTGCTCATTGGTATTATGCAATCGCGTACTCTACGTACGGTACTTGAGTACAGTACGTGTCTTGGCCAAGTGCCATAGCCCTGCAGTAAGTTTCGGCCTCGTCAATACAAATATCGATAGATGCCCAAGAAGTAAATTATAGATTTTGTAGTAAAGTGCTTAAATCCTTCCGTCACGGTACCGTATTTGGCACTGCTCAACCATTCTAATATGCATGCACCCTAGAATCCGTGAGGGTGCATAACTAGATCCAGAACATGACGAAGCCTTTTTTTGTTTTTCTGGGGCTAGAGATCAGTTCCTTGCACAAGCTAGGCTTAAGGGTAGAAATTGCTGCTCTGGGTAAATTTGCACGGCTGTGTGCTATGAGCTACTCTACAGGCACAGGAGCATAACCTGATCCGTAAATTAAACACGATACCGGTACTCGTACCAGCAGTCCATAGACCAGTTTTAAAGATGGGAATCCCATTGTCGGACTCACACTTAATAAGCAGGTGCAAATAAGCCTCGAAGCAGATAATTTGGGGGTCCAGCTGTGTTGACTGCCCCACACAGCGTTGCTTATCGCATTTTGGAGGGGGGGACTGCAGCAAAGAGAAGGAGGAGGGGTTGAGGAGGATAAGGCCATCAAGCCTGCCCTTCGCATCTCATTCACTATCCGCAGCAAAGAAGCATACATGAAGCCGGGTATGTCTTAAGCTACGTGTGGGGGATTCATTCACGCTGCCCTGATCAAAAATAGAACGTGCGTAGGTTAACCAGTACCGGTATTTTTGGCGTGGAATCTGTGAGTGGCTTACATTGCGGTTGCGGCTGTACTCGAGCACGGTGCAGTGCTGTAGGGCACAGCGCAAGGAAGGAATTTTGTATCATAATAATATTATTATTGGAGAAAAGAGAGTTGGCGATGCGGTATGCTGGGTCTCCAATTTTCTAACGTTTGTGAGCACGACTACCATTGCATTGCATAGGCACCATACCATACATGATTGTAGCAGTGTTGATTTTGTATTTGTTCAGCTATAAAAGCTTTTACTAGTGTAGCTAGGATAAAATACCGTATATTGAATTGCTGAGGCTCCGGCCCATTTTCTGCCCACATGCAATACCAGCTGTGTTCGCAAACGTCAGAAAATTACAACTGCTCGAGTTGAGTACGCTGACCGATTTTCTACTTTAACTGCCGATGATCAGGTCTCTGGATAATAAGTACCCGTATGACAGCCGAATGTGCCTCTAAACCTATGCAGTAAATTTGAAATCAAGTCTCTACAGATTATGTATTTTTTATCCTTACTGCCCTTGAGCATCCGTTGTTGCTAAAAGCTCTCAAAAGCTTCAATCCTTCAGCTGCGGATATTTTTCCCTAGTGTAATCGTTGCACCATCGAGTTCTTTACTTATTCTATGATGCCACACCATATACTCGAGTATGTAAGATACGACAAGCACCACACCCCTAAGTTGATACGGCATCCTTTCACTGAAACCCACCGAAAGCACAGAGCAAGACCCGTCGTGCTTGTAAAGAAAAAACTATCTGTACTCCCGAAAAACAAACTATCGAACCCCTTATCTCTCCTTCCTTTCCTTCCCCCCCACAGCACCCCTCTCTACACCCCAGTCACCACTAAAGAACCCTTCTCCGCCTCTTTGACCATTCTCCTCATCACCCCCGTCACCCCACCGCATAACCACCGGAATTCTATCCACAGTAATTAGCCACACATTTTGGTTGAGACGGGATTCTCTTCGATTGGATTGTTTCCCGGTGCATCTCCCGAGATCCTTCACTCTTTCAAAAGAGCCGCCCCACACCGCCAGACCAGCGATTGAGGGTTCCAGGAGTCCACACTTTTTCGGTGCAGTACACCTTTCCCTTAAGTTAATCAATATACGGTACACACACACACACACACCCTACACTAGGAAAACGTGGGTTTTGGTGGTGGGGACCGCAGCAGCCCTTTGCGCCTCTGAGTGTGCGAATACCGTACATCCACAGCCCTGCTCAGCAATTCTTGGAGAAGCAACCGCAGTCAACGCCCAACTCTGCTGATTCTCCTCCCTGAGGAACTGCAACCTCGCTTTCGGACCCCGGAATATACGAAAAAGAGGAAAAAAAAAAAGTCGGCAGAAAGCTACAATAAGACTGCCCTATCGCTGCGTCCTGGACAGATCCACAGCCGAAAGAACGGCACTCCCGACAACTGGCGAATGGTAATCGGTTTACCCCTCTACGATAACCGGGAGTGGGATTACGGAACAAGCAGCCACTGCGATGGAGAGCTCCAAAGTGAATGCATTTGTACGGGTGTCCGGCCCACCAAATCGCAATTACCTGGTCGGATATCCCGGAATTTCAGCTACTCTGGTACCTATACCCTTTCCACTCCTTCCCATACTTGACTACCCGACGATACCCCTTTCCTTTTGCCATTTGAGTCGCCATGTTGCCCGGGAGGGAGATTGAGAATATGTGTGCAGGGAAGCTGACTGGAGTCTCACCATCAGCCGCGAATAGAGGGTAAAGTAGAAATCAGGCCTGGATCGGGATACAGTGCACCTGTCGGAATTTCATACGTTGCCATTGGTCTCTACCGGAAGGAAACAATACACCCACATGCCGACAGCATAATCAGTAACCACCTCGCAGCACCACGGAAAGAAATCAGAGATCTTGTAGGAAAGGAGATGCGATTATTTCAATGCTCGGCAGGAAGGGCGTATGACAGTGTGCTGGCGATGGACCTACCATTCGTTTTATTCATACCATTCTCAAAAGCGGGGAATGAGGATATAATCAAAGTGCCGCCAGCAAGTTTACAGTTACCTTCGCGCGTGGCAGAGACATATTATGAGTTGGTAGTGTCGGTGCAGCAGGGCTCGGCAGACCTCAAGAAGCATTCATTTCCTGTGCCCCTGAGCAGATACGACACCTTATCTTCCTTCGGGATGTACAACAGACCGGAAACGCAAGAGCGGGTTTCAGATCATTTGGTAACACTGAGTATGTGTTTGCAACGATGGTCCTTTGGTCCTAATGATCCTGTTGAAGTCCGGGTACGGCTCACTCCGAACCCGGATTGGATGTCAAAGGCAAAGAAGGTTTCAATACAAAGGGTAGTGGTAGCCATCGAGGAGCAGATTACATATAATCCCGAGGGGGATGAGCCTACAACAAAGGTCAACAAACTCATATCAAAGAAGGAGGTGGTCGGACAAAAGTTACCACTGGATGGATACCAAAGCGATATAACAATACGATTCCCGGCCAAAGAGCTCAGGGATAGTGATGGATTTTTACCACCCCCGAAACCCGCATTCCCAATGCATCCAATTGTTGGATTCACCACAACGGCAACGCTATATAAGATAGATTACTTTTTATCCGTCAAGGTTGGAATTCCCAACTCTACGCATTTCAGGCTGAGATAGGAATCCTTTTTTCTAACTTTTGTTAGGCACATATGTCGAGTTGTAAGGACATCACACTCCGCCAAAAGATCATCGTTTCACCGTTTGACCACCAAACCTGCCTTGACGAGCTACCCTTGATCATGCAAGCAGCACAGGACGCATCGAGCATCAATGCGGCAGGACCGATGCTTCCTGCTCCAACAATAGTACGACCAGGTGACCCAAATGCACTGCACTGGTTAGGGATGACGATGGTTGGCAACGAGCGCAAGTTGTTAATCGATTAAGGATGGATGATCGAGCGGCCGAATCACTCTATCGCCCCACCGGACGATCAAACGCCGTCCGCCCCCCCCTAAAGAAAAAAAAAATACCCAATGAGTGCTGCTCTTTCATGCGTTTCCAGGGAAATGGTATAATGTGGGCATGCTTTTCTCTTTTCTTGCTATACTTTTTCGGGTGCTTCTGCTTTGTTTGGAGTTAAGTTACATTTGGGGGGTCATTCTGTATATCCACGTCTTTTTTTCTTTTTCTTTGCCATTTCTGCTCATTTAGCCCCTCGTTTCTCACATTTCTGTTCGCTTTTTTCCCTGGGGATTGGACAGCTACAATTATTGTAACTTTTTTTTTCACTCCCTCCTAACAGATATGTTCTCGGCTGCCCTTTCTATATGCGCTTTTCTCCTTTCCTCCTCCCTCCCACTATCGTATACTTCTGATACCTCCCCTCTCTTTCTCTTTCCTTCTCTCTCATCTTTGCACATGCATATGACGCTCTAGTAGGGCGTTTGTTGTACTAGCCAATTCATGAGCTATCCGGACATTTTAGTGTCACGGTTCCTTGATACCTCATGAATGGGCCAGCAATTTTCCGTGCCTGGCCACACTTATGGTTTCCACAGGACTCGTCTGGGGTGAATGAAAATGGGGGTTGTGAGATTTCTGTCATCGATGCCTGTGCCCTGGCATATTTACAGGGTACATGGCGGATGCTCCACCGTTGTTAGCGGTGGTTTACCTTTTTGGGATGAGATGATGATTAAATACTGCAGGCTACTGAGAGAGGAAAAGTTTAGTCTGTCTGGCCTACAGCAGGAGTGCTGGTAGCGTGGAGGACCGAACTTCACATCGGAAGCTCCTTCTACAATATAATCTATGTAACTTAAAGCAGCTATCGTAGATTTAGTCAAAATGTCCCACGGTAAACCCCTCCGCCCCTTGCTCCACAATATCATACCTCAGACCAAGCGAGTCGCCTAGGTTACCGTATCGAACCAAAATCCCCCCACCCAGCCATCTGCCAAGACCCAC